>DWPV01000198.1:0-35317 GCA_018251915.1 Urbanus proteus proteus
TTGCTAGTATATTGTATGATGTTTTACCGGCCTGTTTGTAGAATTTCTTTATAATAACTTTGTTGGGGTCCTTTCTGCGTTGATATTTTGCAGTTCACAGAGGAGCGTTGAAAGATTTCACTGTTATTTCATTTAAAAACTGGGAGCACTTTACGTTACGTGTTATTGTTTTGACAACCGGTGACAGAACTTCGAAACAGTTAACAATACCTTTTGTTTAAATATGAATTAGGCGGTTCTATCGAATCTATCGAGTTCTATCGAATCTAAAAAGGGATTTAAAACAATAGTGTACCCAGATAGAGACAAAAAAATATTTGTTGGAAAGCATGGTATCCCTTTAGTAATTTCCAATGTTTTTTCAGTTCACTATTTCGCGTCGTCGTGAACACATACCGTGATCTAGCGCACTTTTTGGACATTTTGTGTTGAGTTGCATTAATTGATACAAAATGTCTAAATAACCCGAACTGACTCTTGAAAAATGTGTGGAAATACGACTTTTACGTGAACAAGAGAAATCCCAAGTTCTATCAAGAACTATCAAGTGTTCGTGCCGAGCGGTCCAACTTGCAATTAAGCGATTCGCCGCTACCGGTACGCACTGGGATAGGCCCAGAACTGGGCGCAAACGCATCACCAGTGACCGTGAAGATCGGAAATTAGTGAGAGAGTCCTTAAAAAATAGGAAAAAACAGTCTTCTGAGCTCGCTGCTGAGATGTCAGCAGAGAGTAATAAAACGATTTCTACCAGGACGGCTCGTGTCACGCCAATGTCAAGAAGCCATTGCTCTCTGACAACAATAAAAAGGGCTCGCTATGCATGGGCCTGAAAGTACCAACATTACACCGAAGAAGGCTGGTTAAATATTTTGTGGTCAGACGAATCAAACTTTGAGGTAAGTTAGTATGAATGTCCAAACGGATAAATAAGTTTTATTAAAATGTAAAAAGCTATAATATTGTTTTCTGACGATTTGTAAAGCTCTACATTTTCGGTTATTGTTAGGTCTTTGGAATACTTGGTGCTACCTTCGTGCGTCGCCGTGTGGGAGAAGAATTTAAGCCGGAGTGTGTGGGCCCTACTTTTAAACACGACGGAGGTAGGGTGATGATCTGGGGCTGCATGTCCGATACAGGAGTCAGGGAAATGTTTGTGTGTGAGGGCCGAATGGACTCTATAAAATACACGAATGATTTAGAATCAGCTTTATTGCCATCGTTTTCCATACTTTTTGGTGACACAAATATGGAAGAAACAAAACACCAGCAAGATAACGCACCATGCCAATAATCAGCCCACACAATGTCGTGGTTTCGTGAAAATTTGATAGAGCTCCTAGAATGGCCTGCACAGTCGCCGTACCTTAATCCAATAGAATATTTATGGGGAATTTTAAAACGTAAGGTCCGGCGCCACACAATAACAACTAAGGAAGGGCAAAAAAGACGCCTCCGGCAGGAATAGATTGCCATTACTAAAGAGCAATGTAAAACTTATATATTTTATGTTATTTTTATTTTATTTTATTTATTGTGGCATATCAACTAAATACATAAAGAGCAATTACAGAAGAACATTATAACAATGAAACTAAATACTATGTACTTAAATAATAGGTGTGCACAGCTTTACCAAAAAACATAGCCAATCACAAAGTAAAAATTAAAATAGCAAAATTATTCACATATAATATAGAAATAAAGAGAAGTTATGCTGTTGACAAAAAAATAAAATTTTTTTGTTTAAATTTGTAAGAGTCTGCAAAGATAACGATATCAACGTTTTGGAACATGTTGTTAAAATTTCTGAATGCTAGGTTTGAAGGCGAGTTATATGTATATTTCGTATTATTGTGAAAAAAGGCTTATAATTGGTAATTCGTGCAGATGGCCGAGGTATACTTATAATTACTGGAGATAGAAGGAACGGACAGTCTATGTGGTGGTTAAGCAGTTTGTGTAGAAACATGATTCTTAAAAATTCGCTACGTTTATACAAATGATGAAGCTTAAAATGACGTAAACGATCATCATAAGCTTTAATAGTGTTGTGTGTATTGGTTATGTAAGATACTTTTTTAATGAATTTTCTTTGGACATTTTCAATTCGTTGAATATTATTTTGATAGGTAGGGTACCAAACTATTGAGCAATACTCAATGTGGCTGCGTACTAGTGCATTATATAAGGTCATAAGGGCTAGTACTGATGTAAATTCTTTAGTATTACGAGTAATGAACCCCAACATTTTAAAACATTTCTTAATTGTGCTATTTATGTGGCTGGTGAATCTTAATTCTGAATCAAGTATAACTCCTAAATCCTTTATTTCTTCCACTCTTTTTAATCTCGTTTTCGTTATGTTATAAAATGAATCAAATTTTTTACGCTTACGGGAAAACTTTATATGTAGACATTTTTCGGAGTTCATATACATTGAATTTTCAAAACACCATTTCGCCACATTGTCAATATCTTTTTGTAATAATGCCTGGTCATTAGCGTTTTCAACAATCCTATATATTTTTAGGTCGTCAGCATATAGCTGAAATTCTGAACAATTTATACAGTACTTTATGTCGTCCATATATGCATTAAAAAGAATTGGGCCCAAAATAGATCCTTGAGGAACGCCGGACGGAATTTCACAGTTTTCAGATCTAAAACCATTCACAAAAACCCTCATTTTACGATTTTTCAAATAAGATCCGATCCATCTCAATAGTGCCCCATCTATATGAAATTGATGTTTCAATTTGAGTAAAAGTGTATTATGGTTGACTTTATCAAAAGCTTTACTTAAGTCACTATACATAACATCGACTTCTTTTCCTGAACTTACGTGAGTCAGAAGTTTTTCTACAAAAGTAATTAAGTTAGTGGAAGTTGAACGTTTAGCTAAAAACCCGTGTTGATGTTCACTTAAAACTTGTTTAAAGTGCCAAGTCAAGTGAGGCGCAACAACTTGTTCGAATACTTTTGCTAATACGGGGAGAATGCTAATGGGTCTATAATTTGCAACTAAACACTTGTCACCAGATTTGGGGATTGGAACTACAATTGATTCCTTCCACATTTCCGGAAATATGCCGTCTTTTAAAGACCTATTAAATATGTTTTGGATAGGCGTAAATAAGGCTTCTGCACATTGTACGAAAAATATTGGTGGGATCCCATCAATACCGCAACCTTTGGAAATATTCAAGGTCTTAAGTCGATTTTCAATTTCATCGCTTGTAATAAATATATTGTTCAGGTATCTAGAGTCAAATGTAGTAATGTACTTAATTTGATATTGACTATCTGTATACGTCGGTTTCTGGAAGACAGATTCAAAATGATGGCAAAATAAATTAGCGATACTTTGACCATCGGATGCTGACATGTCGTGTAGTTTCATGCATTGAGGTATATTGCTGTTATTCATTCTTTTATTTTTAATATACGACCAGAAATATTTGGGATTCCTAATAACATTGTTTTGTACTTTTTTAATGTACATAGAGTAAGATTTATCTATTATTGTATTGACTCTTTTCTTTAGTATATTATAGTAATATCTATCTAAATTATTATTAAACTTTTGCATTCGACATCTATATTTTTCTTTTTCTTTTAATAGTTTTATTGTGCTTTTAGTATACCATATAGGATAATTGTTTTTATTTGATAGCTTTTTAGGTACAAGTTCAGTAATAATACTATTTATTATTGTATAAAATTTTCGCAAATTTTCATCAACTGTGTTTGTATGATGTAATTCATTGTGCCAATCAGTTTTAAATAAACGATCTCTAATTAAAGTATAATCTGCTTTGTGATATTTGAAAATACTACTTTTAGTTGGGTGAAACGTTTGCTGTTTAATAATATTTAAATTAATTTGAATAGGAGGATGAAACTCATCAATTTTAGAAATCACATCAGTGGCAGCTGTTACAGAGATGGGAAAAGAAGTGTTAGAGAAAACAAGATCTAAAATCTTATTTTGTTTGTTCTTTACAAAATTATATTGTTTTAGACAAGTACTAGCAGCAAAATCAATAAGAGTAGTACAAACACTAGGGATAAAATTTTGTGGTTTTATCTGTTTAGGCGAGTCTACCCAGTCAATTTGACTCAAGTTGAAATCACCAATAAGCAAAACATTATCAGAGTTATCGATAAAGTTTTCTACTTTGGACGTAAAATGTAGTAGACATTCTGTTTTAACTGGAGGTGGTAAATAAATCGCACATATATGTAATTTACTCCGAGTGTGCGTGTTCCGAAACTCAATTGTTACCCATAAATCTTCACATAGACTTTCCAAATTTGAATTTCTATAAGCATTAAGTGATTTTAGGACTGCTATTAAAACCCCGCCACCATCTTTGCCAGTATTGAACGTGTTCGACTGTCTGTCCCTTCTGAATACTTGATATCTATTATCTAACACTTCTGCATCAAAGACACCTTCGTTAAGCCACGTTTCGGTAAAAACAATTACATGATAATTACATTTGAGTACGTCTTTGTAGATATCTTGCAATTTACTACGAATACCTCTTACATTTTGATAATAAATGTTTAAGTTATCAAACATTAACAATATATGCAAAAAAAGAAATTAAGTGACAAATATAATATATGAAATTTTAGCACTAATTTAAAAACAAGTTTATAATTTTTGTAGAGAGTCTCTGTGGGTAATTACAATGGCTGGCGATGACTCGTCTTTACGAACAAATATTTTCCCGTTGCGAATCCAGACGAATTTGTATTGCTTCTCCTTTGCTCGAATACGGGTCGCTGCATGCAGTATCTTATTGGACTGAGTGAGGTGTTCGCATACGTATACAGGCGATTCGGTGTCACCATAGCCAAGAAGTTTAGTGTTTAGCTTCTGCTTAGGGTGAGCTTTGTTGTATGTCAGAATAGCGGCCAACAGATTATCTCTTTTTAACTTGCTCGAGAATTTACATATGACAGTTCTGGGTAGTTTAGAGTTTGAGTTTAATTTTTGTACTCTATTACAAGAGAGTATATCGTTTTCAGATATAGGAAAGGATACCACCTTGCACAGCTGAGTAACAGTTTTAACAAGGTTCTCTTGTCTGTGTTCTGGCAAACAATGAATTGCAAGATTACTTTGACGGGCGTCTTGCTCTACTTGGGATAATCTAGCTTCTAGTTCAATAGTTTTTTCTTTCAAAATAGTATTCTCAGATTTAAGTTCTTTAGACTCTTCCATGCACAGCTTGATGTCCGAGAAAGCTTTATCAAATTGTGCATTTATGTAACCTAGTGATTCCTGGAGGCCCCGTATATCTTTCCTAATTTTTCCAAACTCTTCCTCAAACATATCCCGAAACACGGTTCTCATTTCATTCCGAATGCATGATATTATTTCCGAGCGCATTAAAGTGTCTTCAGGAGCAGCTGGAGGAGTGCAATCAGTTGCGTACAAGTTGGGACGCCTAATAGTTATATTTTGTTCATCATTTGTAGGGAACTCTTCTAAATTTGGTATCAACTTCACAGGAGTCGAATCTTTATTTCCTTCTCTGCGTTGTACGGACAGGAGCTTAATTGCACAATCAGGACAATTCCAGTGTTTTTGTTTTTTAAAGCTGTCAACACTTAAGTTGACGCACAGATAATGGTAGTGTTTCCCACAAGCAGGTTGACTACAAGAAATTTTTTCTTGGGTTTTCAGGTTCTTTTTGCATCCATAGCATGTAGACATTATATTTGTAATCAGTTAAATAAAACCCAAAAAAAAAAAAAATGTATCCACTGGGATCGAACTCAGGTTCACTCAAGTGTTTGCGTGCAAAATAATGCTCTACGCCTCTACACCAAAGCAGTCAATCTGTTGAATAACGAATTATGCGTATACTAGCTTCCCTTATAAGCAATTTTTTCTAATGAGTAGGGTAAATAACTCTTATGTTCAATGACCACAAGCAACTACCTTCACTAAAACAGTGTTAATGTATTTTAGAACACAGTTTTTGATCAAAATTGTCTAAATTACTCTTCAATATCACAACAATAACAGCACAAATCACTGAGAGACCTTTTGTGTACGCACTGAATGTTTAAAAACGAAGTAAAATTTACTTTAAACTAATGTTTTGTATTTAATTTGAGAGCTAAGACGAACGTGAACTGACTATGACTATACTCCGGAGCGAGATCAAACGTCAAAACGAAATCAAACGTAAAAACGAAAATCAAACGTAAAATGTCTGAAGATGCTGAGAGATGCATTCCTAATATTGTTGAAAGTGAAGCTTCATTTAGTTTATAATGTCTGTATATAGTTTCATAGTTAGAATAAAAATAGTTGCGTTTGAAGAGTACCAATATACACGTATAAGCTATTGGTGAATAATTCTAGTGGTGGTTTTAAATAACTTAAATAATTTAAATCTGAAAAATCAATTGTTTATTTAATTAATTGTAATGTTAGGTATACGACTTACATTTCAAAATTGTAATATTAATTGTTTAATTTGAACGTACCGTGCTAAAACAAATCCAATAATGAGTCCAATAAACAGAAGTTGTAAACTCCGCTTGTTGAAGGATCAAACGGATTATATGTAATAGCTCCGAGCAATTACAGCTTTATTGTGATGGTGTAATTAAGAAGCACAAAGTACAAGCATCGGGAGCGTTTTGTGTAATTAATTAGCGAATGGACGAAACAAAGCGAGTTTTGAGCGATCGGGGATTACTGTCGGATTGCGAAAGTTAATAAGGATTAACCGATTGTAAGAAACGATGATTAACGGTTCCTTTGACAGACTTGTGAGGAACAGTGCTGTGTTCACTTCGATGGAAATATTGTGGCAGTATAAATGGATTTTGAACAAATTGTTGTAATAAAGATTACAATCTTAAATATTGGTGGTAAACAGATGACTCACTCTTGGATAAGTCCATTTGACACGTTTTTCTCCAAATACATCACTACTCGATAGATTAAAATTAAATAATAAGGTCTTAAAAAAGTGCAAGTTTAAAATATTTTTTGTGATCGAAAGCGCAGATGCTCGATACCATTAAGCCATGCGATCGTCAATTGATATTGCGTTAATAAAAAATATTTCTCAGAGACTGCTTATATTTCACAAGAAGCCTGTACTCTCTGTAATAAGGAACGCGGTACTTCCGCATCAAATAACCAGAAACCAGAAAGAAAGCAATAACCAGAGTCGCTGAACTCCAGTGAGGAGCGGAAGACGGCAATAATTCTAAAACAGTAATACGATTTCACGAGAGCGCCGCGGACCGGAAACCTTATAAAATTCCATTTCACCTGCAATAAAGGTAATAATATCAAATAATTGTGCCCAACCACGTGTAGTGGAGTACAATCAAAATGCAATTTCGTTAGGCGCACGGCGACGGGCGAGCTTTTCAGGCAAATCTACGTTTAGTTTTTCCATTTCCAAAGACAAAGCTTGCAGCCGACTTTAATTTGTTCGTGCTCAAATTCTGTTTCTCTTTTTCGTTCAGCGCTCGCTGGGCACATTTGTACGTACAATTCTAAGAGCCTAATTTAGGTAAATGTTTTCAATGCCACGGCGTTCGAACTGCTTGTTATTTTAATATTGTTGGTGTAAATAAACAGTTACGAATATAACAAAACTGGCTATCGTTTTGTAAGAATAGCGGGTAGCACTTCTGCTGATAAGAACTGCGGTGTTGTCAGATAATATCTACAATATCCTTTATTTACTGATATTACTCATGGAAATAATTTGAAATGCCTCGTACCATGAAGCTACCTACTAGTACTACTATAATCTGTAGCTATTTTACCATATAAATAGCTAATAGTAAGTTAAACACACTCCCAAAAGGCACGTTGATTTATGTCAATTTTAACAATTTGTTGTTTTTTTATTAAACTGAAAATAAATGTTATTTTAATTTATCCCTTTCTGAAATGATGTATATACGAAATCTCTTTATGCACAGTAAATATAATAATTTACTTAACTACGTTTAAAGCTAGTGCACTTTTTATTTAATCATTCATTTTAAAGAAAATCGTAGCTATAATTTATAGCTCTTCATAACAATGCTTTCAGGGTGTTTTCTGGTAAAATATCAGTGTTTTATTGATCTCAAGAGGCCAGTTAGTTAGAGGGGAAACCGGCGTGTTATTTTTGACCCGGAAAACGAATAGTTATCTTTCTATTATCCATCACCTTTGGCCTGCGGCTCCCCTTTGGTTTTGAAGCTGTACAAAGGTTTCGCATTCATTTGCTATCATAATTATTATGTGAACTCATTCTACCGTCTTATAACACATAGGTGTGTTATGTTAGAAGTAGGTTACAATTGGTTCTTGGATATAATTTAATAAATTGAATTTATTTTTAAGGCTGACGTTACGTTATGGTGCAGTTTTTCAATATTTTTCACGACCTTCTTACTATGCTAAATTATTTCGAAATTCCTTAACGCTATTGTTAACATCCATCCATGATCCATCATGTAATCTATGATAAGATATTGACTGATGCTATTGAAGAACGACACCACAGCTCTTTCAATCAACATATTATATCTCATTTAAATTATAACCATTTTTCTTACTGTCATACTCTATGTATATTTTCCGAGTCCTTGTTTACGTATATCTGTTAAAACAACAAGACCCTTTGATACATTTTTCATGGTTTTGAGGGGCGTGGTTAGGAACACATCCGAGGCGTTCCAACTCAGTCCTTAGGGGTAGCAACGCATCTGTGGCCTCAGGTAGGACTTATCTGTGGTTGATAACCGATGTCCACGGGTGGCAATGGCCTTACCATCAGATGGACTGCATGATTGCCTGCTTCTTCGATCATATAAAAAAGAAAAACAATGTCACGTTACAAGAATGTCGGACCGACCAATTTTAGACCGATTTGAATATTTTTTAATGTTTTCTTTTGTCGTTATCATGTATGTAGGTTTATCAGCCATTAACAGACTTTACAGGCAATCATTTTTGATAAATCTTTTAAAATACATAACTATTAGTAAAATTAAAACCAATTTTTCTCACTCATGTACGTATTCTATCATTATTCTATTCTTTGTTTATGTATATCCGTTAAAACAACAAGAACCTTTGATACATTTTTCGCTCAGCTCTTAAATAAAAGACCAGGACCGAAAAACCCGAATATGATTAAAATTCCGCGTCGGAAATCCGCGTGGGGCGTCAACCCTGTTTAAACATTAAATTGGTTATGCGACAAATAATGTTCACGTTAACGGTACACAGGAATAACATTTTAAATCCCCTACAATTTCACTTCTTTTCACCGATTATATTATTAGACTTACATTTGGTTTTTGTTTACGAGAGATAAAACACTAGCTTGATTTTGAAAATGGAATTTGAAAAACAACGATCAACTTTTTTTACAATATTCTCACAAACAGATTCGTTCATAATAAGCTGCGTGATGCCTCAGATCATATTTACGAGTAATTCTATAACTTATTATGTATACATACGTCTTTAGGAAACTAAATGTTTCACCAATGAAAGTGCCATAGCCATGGAACTTTAAATCAATAAAGCAACAGTAGTAAAACGGAGTGATCAAAATTTTCCGCCATACGGCCGCGAGGGATGGCTCGTCACCCTTGTTTAAACATCAAATTGGTTATGTGACAATAAAATTTCTCCGGAAATGACCAAGCTCGTTATATAATTGGATTGTTTGTATTTGTTTAGGAAAAAAATAATGTTTGTTTTTGTCAAAAATGTTTTTATTGCGTTATATTTTTTACAACTAAATGCATTTTTTTAGCATTTGCGAAACAGTGAGACATTATTGTTAAAAAATACTATTTTTAATTATATGTGAACAAAAATGTTGAATTTGCTTGCATTTATTGAATTTATCATAATTAAAAATAACTATAATATCAAGTCATGAATTTCGTCAAAAATTAAATTAAACTTGTTTGGCTGAAAATGTGTATCTACTTGATCTATCAATTTAAAATAATAAAGTATCTTAGTAGAGACCGTAGTAAAAACATAATGTAACCGACATTAAACTACATATTAAAATTTCCACCTCTCGCGGAGGATTTGAGGCATCACGACACCCTTGTTTAAACATTAAATTGGTTATACGACAAATAAAAGTTCGCTGCTGGCGTCCACCGGAATAATGTAGTTTAGAACTCCCTATAAAATGGCTCAAATTTCAAGCTTGTAATACCGTCACGCTTGTTTGTTTCTGCTAATTTTATAGCATGAATGAATTCACATTTTGTATGCATTACAGAAATTTCGTTATATCGTGACAACGTTTTTTAAATCAAAAAAACGGCTACATGTCGAAAATGTCATGTTTCCTCGATGTCGATAACAGCAGTGTAGCGCCGGTGTAGTCGGGTTTGAAGGGTATGGTTAGCGTCATACTTATCCGAGGCATTCAAACTTAGTCCTCAGGGGTAGCACCGCATCTGTGGACGACCTCAGGTAGCAGTCCTACTGAGGTAGCAGTCCTACTGTCCTAATCATTTTTTATAAATATTTTAAAATGTATAACTATGCATTTCTCTCAGTATCTAAAAAGTTCCAGAATAGAAACTATGGAGGAATGGTGATTTAAGTTTAGGTCAAAAAATATGATTTTTCTTAAGTTAAATTTTGGTAAGTGCCATTAACTAATATTTATTACAGAGTAATAATCAGATTCATTAAAAAAACTAAATTATGTAGGTCGTTTGTATACTCCGTTAGATAAAATTGTACACCGTAACTAGTTTCTAAATACTTGAAATATAAATAAGAGGTGGTAAAGAGAAATTGAGAACCTCATTTTTAAGTCTTTAAAAATAATCTCAATCCGCTTAAATATACAGGTCGCTACGAGGTAAAAAGTGAGTTCTACTAAGACTGCATTTTAAATTTAAAGTGTCTTTTCTGATTCTATGACGTCACACTTCTGTAAATACAGGTTGATCTTGGATAAACCGGGGGCTTTATTTATTTCGGCTTTTTAGTCTTCAAAAATGGATCCCTATGCTAAAAAGATGCCTGTTTTTATATTGCCTGTGTCCTATCTTAGTTTTCTTAAGTTATTAAATTTAGGTTTTTTATATTTTCTTAAATCTAGGGATTTCGCAATCCGTGAGATCTTAGGTCATCGACTGACTGAAATATCTCTTTGATAAGTACTATCAAATGCGTGGTATGTACAACAACACATATTTATCAAAGTGATTCCATAAGTGTTGTTTTAAAAATTGGCCACGAAACTCTAAAAATAAGTGTCGTGGAGACTGCTTGTGTTGTAAATTTCAAATGTCGTGTTAGATTTTGTGACGTCATGACTTTCCGCTAATGCACTTGTGCGCCCCGGAACGTCTAACGGTACCTACAAATCCGGAATATACTGGGACTGACTTTGAGTTGACGGACGAGAGCTCCAGAGTGTTTATGTTGTCTAGAAAAATTTTCACAAAAAATTGATAAAGATATACGAAACATTTCAGATGGTAGAATTCGTCGTGGTTTGTATGTGACGACGCCAGTGGTGTGTTTATTTTTTTTAAATATGGACTGTTTTTCGAGGTTGTTGTTTTTTTACAGATTTACCGGATTTTAAACTTTTTTTTTGTTGACGAGGGGGAAAATAGGGAAGCGAGCGAGCGACGACGGGAAAGGTGTTGGGAACTTTAACACCATTACTGAAGTATTTCGACTTTGCATTGTATTTCCTTTATATTTGCTGAACCAACATCTGCGGGTGTTAAGGACAGCATGCGATCACACCTACTGACGTCCTTCACTGGGTCACTGGATGGTCTGTTCGAGGTCCCACTCTAGCCGCTCGCAACCCTGGAGCCTCCTCTTAGTCGCCTCTACGACAGGCAGGTGATATCGTAGACCTATTCTGGTCCCGGTACGTCAAGAACAGCCTGGATATTAAACTTGTGCCACGAAAATGCCAAAAATTTTGATTCAAATAACAATGATACTGAATGCACTCACAGTGTGTAATCTTCCTTAAGGGAGATAGATTCCCAGATAGTATGCACTTTTGTACCTCAGATGTAAAAATAATCCCAATCCGCTAAAATACACAAGTCGCATCGAGTTAAGAAATGAGTTCCGTAGAGACAGTATTTTATTCACGGCGTCGTATTTCTGTGACGTTCCGCTGTTCCGCTAATGCACTGGGTGCTTCCAGGAAAAGATTGGGTTAGGATTATTTGTGTACACCTTAATATACTGTTTGAGTGTACAGAATTTGTTTATCCCTTTGTCTTTTGTGATAAGAGATCATCGGTTATTTATGTAAATTTTATTACTTGTGTTTAATGGACAACTTCTATTTTAAATTAGCTGATCCCCGTGGTTTCATCCGCGTTAACAAAGCAAAAAGGAATACTTATTTAAACATAGGTAACATCCCGCGTTTCCGCGGGGGACGCATGCGCGTGACGCGCGCGCTAATCCTTTTTTTCAAAATTAAAGCCTATGTTACGCCTTACTCCTTCAGCATTTTGACAGTGAAAGTCCACAAAATCGGTCCAGCCGTTAAGAAGATTAGCTCAGCCAAACAGACAGACAGATAGACAAAAAAAAATGCATTTCTGTATAGGTATCATGTGTAATTTTATATGCATTGAGTAAAGAAAAGTTATATTGATATCACAACAAAATAAAATATGATCCATTTTGAATATTCAAAATTGATAAAGTATAATATTTATCTGAAAGTATTTCATATGTATAATTTTAAATGTATACCTGTATACGTTCATAATTATATTTTATTTTGTTGCAGGTAATTTGGACATTCCCCACCATCATAACGTTTGTAAATAGGGCAACAAAAACAGCGTAACTTCTAGAGTTAGGCTAAGCAATTGAAATCAAGCAATCCTATTAATCTATTTGACACATATCTAACACATCCATGTTGAAACTAGATGAGGTTTCCGCGCACAAAAAGCAATAAACTTTTATTGTTATTTTGGTCGCGGCAAGTGTCACTCGCACTGACGGCGGGGTGGATCTGAAATACGTTGTGGGCGTCGGCGATCTCGAATCATTCTACCCTAACTGCTCACCTGTCTATATGCTTTGTTAAAGAAGTTAAAAGGCATACATGTTAAACATAAATGGTATCCAGAGCGCGTGAGCAAGTGGAGAGCGGACTAATGAATATTTCCAAAATTAAAGTAGCCAATATTACGCCTTAGATATTTATCTATCTTCTGCATGCTCGTTTGTTATTTCAATCATATAAAATTGCCATTTAACATAGTAAACAGAATGTTAAGTAGCTGTTATCCACGGATCGCAAATAGGTTGGATAAAATGTATCCAAATAATTTCAATTAAATATCGATATTTCTGGAGCAAAAATAAGCTTATGTCACTCTTTATTAACAACTCAATTCAGGTTTAATGTATTTTAACTATTATTCACTATTTCCGAAATACCTGACGAGCAGTATACTACAAGCATCTGCTTTTAGGCAAGGCAATTAATAGGCAAGTAGCTAAAATGGAAGAATCTATCTAGATTCTTCCATTTAAGCTACATGCCTAAATAAATAGGCTACGTTTATAACTAAACTTTATTATAGACATAAATCTAATCTTAAAAAACAGCTTTTACGCTTAAACCTTAAAAAGAACGTTATAAAATGTTTTCAAAAGCGTTATCCATTTTAAGATTAAGGTCATTATAGTGTGACGTCGCTTTAAAATTTCCATCGAGTGCGTCTCACAGCCTTCATAACGCTATAACGACGTTGCGAGTTGTATTTTCGCGAAAATGTGTCGTTGGATAACGCTTTGCGAAATTTCTGAATCGTTCTTGTTACCGATTGTAGCTCTACACGCTCTACGAGCTCTACAAGTTTGACTTGCTGAGATTTGTGGCTGAATTTAACTCTATTTTTAGTTAAATGGCTTTTACTGCTGAGGTATTTGAGACGTGTAGTTTTTGGATAAAATGTAATCTGTATTACGTTTTACGTTGTTAATCTACTTATAGATAAATACGCAAAGCTGTAGATTTGTATGAAAAGATCCAGACTACGTCATTATCTTCTTAATGAAGAAATGAAGATTTAAAACGGTATTCTCTTGTAGTATGATCTATGTAAATAAGTAATTATATTATGAGCTTAAAATAATAATTACGGAAATAAGTATGGTTTTTTAAATTTTATTTATGAAATACTAGCTTTTTCCCGCGGCTCTGCACGCGTTAAATTACCTATATACTTTTCTCTTGAATTACTCTATAAAGAACCGCATCAAAATCCGTTGCATAGTTTTAAAGATTTAAGCATATGTATATTGGGACAGACAGCGGAAAGCTTCTTATTTTATACTATGTTATGTTAAGATTAAGATACAACTTCGGGGCCTGTATAATTTACGTAATACATCATAGATATTCGTGTGTAAAATGTAATTGTTTAAATATTAGTTTTCGTTGTCTCTCGATATTAAAGATTATTGGAAAGAGATATCATTATTAATTGTTACATTTAACAGCCTTACAAAAATATGAAACACCGACCCAATCATCTTACAATGAACATCCATTTGTACCATTGGCGAATAAATAATAAATGTTGTTTGTGTAATAAAAGATAGGGAGCTATGAATAGGGATGGACAGATGGCGGAACAATATCCACCAATGTGGGGACAAGGGGCCGGGGACGTGCAAACAGCCGTATTGTTATGGAAATAGATGTGTCATAACGGTGATAAGATGTACAATAGGTATTATAAGACAAATATATTATCGTGTTTCCGTTCAGGCAACGCTTAAAGACGTTTGTGTCGCGCGTGTGGGCGTAAACACGCGCGTTCCAGACACACGCACACGTAGATACATAACAATGCATATACTACTACATATAAGGATGTACTTCCAAAACATAAGGATGTAATTCCGAACCTTGCATACATCTGATTAATTTAAATTTTTATATAGTCATGTATTTTAACACCTCTAAAAATTAAGCTGTAAGCCATAAAAATGTTTTTTCTGTCACCGCGTATGTGCATGTTGGTTATCCTAGTGCATAAGTTAATTTCATTAATGAGATTTAAGTTTCGCCTTTCGTGAGTACCCGTTACGATGATGTATCAATTCCGCGATAATAAAAGTTTAAAATCATATAGGGATAACAACCTTTGCCCAAGTTAGGTATGAACTAGTGATTAAACTATGTCTGATGTATTTGTACTACCAAAATCATTTCACCAATGCAGTTCAATAATAACAGGAATCGAGGGCTTAACTCGTTCTCCGAAGCACGGAAGCATCACCTATTCAATAGCTGCCTTCGTCCTTCGTTATAGCTTGTCGACCCGTTACTACCCACACAACCAACAAGGCATTTGTTCAATATGTTTAGTTCTATTGAGTATCTATTGAGAGCGATTAATTAATGAGCCCGCAATTAAGCCTACATGCCAAAAGGAAAGCAACATGCCTAATGGTAATGTATGGTGCAATTCACATTCACAGAGACACCGCGGCCATTCGCAGGTGCTCGTAGATTGATAGTGTACAGGAATCGAATTCCAAATACTGGCTCAATTCGCTAACAAAGGAGCACGACACGGGCCACTAACGGCCACGGAGCTATGTGAGGGCGACGGTCCAAGAAACGAGATGAAGCGATTTGAAATTAACATTATCTAATTCATTTTCATTCTACAACTTCTGCTCAGCAGTGCAGTAGTTTAGAGTTGATGATAATGACTTTTCGATAATGTCATTATGATTGAGTAATTGAGTAATTAATTAATCTTAATCGACGATAAGTACTGCAGTCTAATAATTTATGAAATTAGAACTAAAAAAAAACTTAGTGGACTTTCCATGCACTAAAAAAATCCTATTGTGACATCGAACTTAATCGTGGCATGAAAGGTTAAATTATCAATTAATTAAAAGTAAAAAATACGACGCTTTATTCCCAATGTAACGTACTCACAATCATACACTACACATATACATCATCATATATCAATTTGCGAATTGACAAGACATGAGCTGTTAATTATCGCTAGTCACTTACAATTTGGAGGCCTGCAGTTGGGCAGTGTCGCTTTAACGCCACAGCGCTCTGTGGGATAATTAAACGGTTGCGACAAAATGACCCCGGTTTGATTTGAGCGTGTAGGACGCTCGACGTGCAGGTAGCTTCCGATATTAGATCTATTGGAGAGAGGTCAGCTCTACATTCTATTAGTGAGGTCGTAGATTTAGACAGGCAGAGTTCCTCTTGTTCACATAGCAAGCTATTATTCACTTATATACAAGTGTTGGTTACGGTTATTATCGGAACATTTTTTTTATTTATATTATAGGAAACGAGCATGTAGTCCACCTGATGGTAAGTGGCCACTGCCGATTAACCCTTTGTAATCAACCCCAGATAAGAATAGAGTCTTACCTGAGGTCACAAATGCGTTGCGTCCCTTGAGGACTAAGTTGGAACGCCTCGAATAAGTATATCTCCCTTACTACCGCCTTCAAGCTAAAACAGTGCTTAACACTTATTATATAGAAATAGGTATGGCCGTATTGCCGTTGAAGGTTTTCTCATCATGACTTGTGAAATCGTTACGCGCTAATAAATTAACGCGATAATAAATTTCCAATACGCGTTACAATACGCGTAAAATTACAATACACGTATGCATCCTAAAAAACAAAAAACGTCACACGTCTAACCATAGAAAGAAGATGAACTGCATACCACTACTTTTTTATGTACGTAGATCTAATATTTGATATTGAAGCACGTATGCCTGACTTCTTTGCAGAAGAAACCGCTTAACAGACCCATACTTTACTTTTAGTTCGATCCAATATCTTCCCGAGCCAATTCCACATTCAAACATTGTAGTTAGTTTCCATCAGGATTTTTTGATGATACTTTTGTCAAGAACAAGTTGTTGTTTTCAAAGAACATGCGGAATTTAGAATAACATGCCTCTGATGTTCTTGAGAAATAACATTATGAATATTGTATGTAGTGGTATCTGTGTAAGGGGCTTCCGAGAATGTTTTCATAGTAAACTGGTGAGCGGAGTGTAAACATTAGGGAAACGATTTTTTGCTACGGAAGATAGTTCAGTGCAGATTTCCCGTTTCTTTATTTTCGTTCAGTATCTCATATATTGAACTTCGAACATATTTGAATAAACGTATTGAAGAGTGCTCAAAGGCAGACAGTAAGGCAGGAAGGAAGATTAAAATGTAGAATTCATTTTTGAATTAATACGTTTTAATTTAATTTATGAAATTAAAATGTATTCCAAGGTATAAATATATATACGTGAAGGCTATATATGTCCATTTTTTTATATTTTAATTCGCGTTCTTAAATAAGCCATAATTGCAAGTTGAAACAGCAGAGTAGATAAATTTAAGGTAAAAGTGTCAATAATGAGAAAATAAAACCGAAATACAAAGCGTATCAGCTAGATGTATTTAGAGATTTTAGGGTAACTATAAGAATGACTCGTCATCTTCTTTGGATATATCAAAGATTCCCGTATACGATCATAAACTTTCTACTTTGTAGACTTATTGTAGATTATTTGTAGATTTCATATTAAAAACAAAAAAAAACCTTGTGCAAATTGACTTGTATAATATTCACAGAACGGACATCCTAATAAACCTGTACAAAATATAGTTATACAGCTATTCTGTATAAAGATATCTATCACGGTACCTGATTGGAAGGAAGCTTTGTTCTGACATTTGAAATAGATCGCGTTATGATGCAATCAACCTCCCGTCAGTTAACATTCACTATCAATTCCTATCATGATGTATTACAATGGCTTACAATTATTTTCCTCGCTACCATTACTTTTACAAGCAAAAAGGCTACAGGTAACGAGATATCATCAGCCTTTATAGCACCCGCAGCTTAGAAATAAACCTTATTCGTAGGCGTATGGAGTCCATTTTCACTCGAACAAAGTTTACGAGAAGGGTTCACTATCTGTATGAATCTCTCTGAGTGAGGACTCATTTGCTTTTTCACACAACTTCGTGGAAATCAAAAAGAATACGAGCTTTTATCTTTTATTTGTATTAATTTGTTCTTTTATTATATTTAATGATGCTGTTTATTTATCAGAACGTCTACTAGTGTTGTTCAACTAATAAAATGTATCTTCAGTAAACGACTGATTTCAAAATATATTTATTTATGATTACTATGTGTCTCTCAAATATTTGAGTAAATTTAATTTTTGCTTTATAAAAGAACTAGTTTTTACCCGCAGCTTCGCTCGCGCTAATTTGTACATTCGCATAAAGAGGCCGTAGGTATCAAAGTAAGATTGTAGGTGTAAAAGTTACTTTTCTATCCCTCGGGAGTAGTACGTTTTTTCGGGATGAAAGGTACTCTATGTTCTTTTCTGGATCCCTTACTATGTGTGTGTAAAATTTCATATAGATCGGTTGAGCAGTTAAGGCGTAAAGGCGTTACAAACAAACAAATAAACGGACATTCCCATTTATAAGAATTAGGATATGTATATTCGTTTTTTTTTAAATATAGTTATATGACTGGATAGCAATTGGCAGTTTAAATAAACATCTACAAACGTGTGACACCGCAGGTAAACAACTAGTTTCAAATCATGTTCCGAACCAAATAAGACAAAATCCAATAACCCAGTTCGGTACAATCTAAACCAATTACATTTAAACCACATTTAGCGCATACAAATAATCCTCCGTATGATAATCACGTTGTTTTAATAAATCGGCGAGTGCGGGCAGATGTGTTGCAGGAATGTATTGTATCATAATATATGCGTGGTCACGCTACTGATATTCTACTTTAAACCGTTCCGCAAACCACCCTAATGTTTCCACAAGCAAAAATAAGGCTTAAGTCGTTTATGTAGAGGCGGGGGTTACCGCAAAACTAGTGTTGCCAAATGGTAGCTGCATTGGCGCAGTCGACAACGACACTGGCTTTTCAATATGGCACAATGCGATAATTATTGCAAGCCCCTGTGGAAGGTTTTTCGTTTTACGTAAACGGTATTTATTGTAAGCGGTTAAAGCTACGGTGTTGGCTACTGGTTGACGGAGCTCGGAACAAACAATGTAGCTTTATTTATGCCGCAAGGGAACTTCCCTACCTGAGTAACGAGTGTTATCTTTTTATATCCAATATCTTTTGTTTCGTAGATAACGTTGATGAATCGAAGTTTGTTTTTAAACATAGTACATTTAATAAATGTGCTTGCAAATAGAGTTCAGTTGTTCACGAGAGAATGTTGTTTTAATTTTAAATTACTGGCGTTCGTTATTAAGACGTTATACTTTCCAGTTTTAAGATCAAAAAGGTAAGGTCATATCAATTTTGTAGATTATAAACCACAGGATAAGGAATAACAAACTTGTAGCTACCTATATAATAGTATAGCCTGAATTTAATCTTCAGTCACTCGCCGACCTACGACATTTCGGTTTTACGCTAAACGAATGCCTCGCTTGAAGGTATTTCTATTAAGACATTCCAACAAGCTCTGTGATATTTATTTAAATTTACACGATAGCCTACTATTATAAATAGCTTATCCTTCTAATAATAAGTTTAATATATTTATACTTACATGCAGTAAAAAATTAACGTCACAATATGAGTAGCATGCACAAATTTGAATATCTCATTATGATATAGAAGAATAAGAATGCCTTAAGAATGCCTGAAGTCCGAGTGTTAGATTATTGGTAGACTTCAAACACCTTTGAGTTTTCGAAATCTCGGCACAAGAATATATCGAAGTTACGTGGATATTATAAAAATGTAAATTGTTTTAATAGTAAGATATTTTTTTCATACGAGTTTACTCAAATTGTATGTCATTTATTTGATAAACGTTGTGGCCTTTGTTCTCATCAGTTTTCATTTTAAGAATCGACCCATGTCTTACAGTGGAACAGTCACACATTGATGAAGATGACCACAGACAGACACTTCAATTTTATTTGTAGATTTTGAACGTCTTGTCATGTCAAAACTTCAAAACTTAGCAATGAAAAGGCCTTACATTGAATCTTGTAAGGGATGAGATCTAAGAATCCGATCGCCTTTGACATCAAACACGCTTTTGATAGTTTCACCTTTAAAATTGCAAATTCAACTGGATAGACATAAGTCAAGTTCGCTTTGATGTGTCTACGAATAGTTGGACGTTTTAATTGACTTTTACTGCAAACTTCTCTTATATTACGTTTAAAATTCTTTGAGAGAGAAGAGATATTCTTTTGTTTAAACTATCATATGTTTGAACAACGCAACTTGCGCTGGTAACCTAATGTTTTAAAATAGAAACAGATTTTTATTTTATTTTTTGATATATCTAGACTTCTATTTGTTTTTAATCTTATGTTTGTTCAAAATAGAAAGTAAATATTTAACTAGGTTAAACAAATAAAAGAGTGAGACAAATACAAATAAAGAGATCAAATACATAAAAATAACAAAGGTGAATAACGAAATCATAAAATTGTTGAGATTAATAAATTGCCGTGTTGCGTTAAAATAGTTTTACGGTTGAACATGTACTAAAGTATTTTAAATTCCTGTACTGGTCAATTATTAAATAGTCATATTACTCATGAACTAACGCTCCATTACCTTATTAACAGAAAGAACATAATTGTAAGTATAATATTTATTTCTCTACGTCTGAATGCCTTATGATACTTAATTTTGGATATAGGTTATAATTTACAAGAACCCTAGAGCTACGCATGCTTCGTAGATATGAGAAAAAAAGAAAAAAAAATGAAATAAATTCAATCCGTCCTTGAGTTTCTAAAAACGTTTTCCATCCAAACAAACAATTTGGATCGCCTGATGCTTGATGTAACTGCGTTGTTTTTATGAGTGCCTCCAAATCCGAAGCAGGTGATATACGGCGGGATTTGCGAGTGAGGCGACGGGAGTTATCATAAAGTGGGGACGTGGGGTGACATTAACCGCAGTGAAGGTCTCACGTGCTCTTGGATTACCTATGCTGTTATATTTTTAATCTGTTTGCAATTATTTATTCTATAATGAATAAGAAAATCTTGATTTCAGAGCCTTACAAGAGCCATTGTTCATATAATTTCTTGATTTTATTTTTTGTAGTTTATTTATTTCAACTACTATTTTTTTGTATGAAAAATCAATACCTGAATTGTTCACAAATATTTAAAAACGTGATTGATTCAATTCAATAATATTTAATATCATTAAATTTAATTGGATCTAAATTAGATACAAAATTTGGGGAAAACCGAAAGAAATATAATTATGATGTAATTGCGTGAACATCACATATACATACTTCTATATCGAAATCATAATATCGGATGAGATTTTATTACATGAAACAGCCAACGCCGTATCAACGATGTATACGACGGTTAAAGCAATCCGTAGCTTCGTAGCTATTTAAATGTACAAAACTATAACCCATCTGTTCTTCCCTCACACGTAAATCAAGCATCAACCCCCATAAATATCCCCAAACGACACCGTAACGCTACGGATTAGCTCCACATCATTGAATATCCCTTAATGCTTCCATTTTCAGGACATGCAGAAAAGATTAACCCTAATGGCCCAGATTATCTGGTTACGCCACCTCCGTTCCCTTCTAGAGCAAACAGTTCATTACTTTACTGATGATAACGCTGGCTCATGATTGTTGCTACAGATAAGTAGAAAAAAAACCAATAACAGTTATTTGATATCTGGGTTAAAGATAATATTATCGAAGTGCTTGGGACTGAAGTTAGGTTACTAGTGTTTTGCTTTTTAGCGTTTGGTAATGATTTTTTCACTGTATTAGTCATTTATTTAAAAATATATAAAAAAGTGCTTTCTCAGATCTAGAATAAAAAACATAATGATTTCGTTTTATGTTTGTATAGTTGGACATCGAACCCTCAAAACCGGTGGTAATTTACTAAGGAAGCAGCCAACAATTCGACGCTGCGCCAGCGACGAGTTTGGTTTTCACTTATAAATGCGTTAACCCGAACGTTTTATCCGCTTTAAAAAAATTAAAAGGAATACATATCTAAACATAGGCGATGCCCGGCTTTCCCGCGACTGCGCAGGCGGCTGCATGAGCATGACGCGCGCCGTAATGCTTATTTCCAAAATTAAAGTAGCCTATGTTACCCAGAATCGGAATGTCATGCAAGTCATTTTTTAATTAGTTTTCAGGTACTTAATAAAAATAGCCCTCTAAACCTTAATAGTCCTTAAAGTACAAACCCAAATTTGGTTCCAGGTCAAGCAGCTGTAATTTGATGCCTAGATAATTACTTTTCAAAATATGTTTCGTTACGGTACACGTAATTTACACAAGGTTTTTCAGGTCCTGAAATAGCAAAGGGTTGTCCCAGAGGAAGCTCAATATCAACATACCTACATACATTAATTCCGGGCTTGTCCTTCAAAGGATAGACATTAGACAAGTAGTCATTTGAAATAGGTCGATTTCACCACAAAAAAATATAACTCTCATACACATTGGAGATCTTTTTTTAAACGATTTCGAAAGGAGGTAGGTCTATGTTCGGATGTAATTATGTTTTTTTTAAACGAGTTGTCTTTATAAGCGATTCGAACTGCGTCAACACGGTTTACGCCTTTTCAGTCACGTACATGTGACAAAAAAGGAAAGAAAGAAAAAAAAACATAACTTTATACTATGATCCTCTAAAAATATGTACCATGAATATATTTACAAAGGAAGCGATGCGCAGGCGACGGTAGTTACATTAAGACGTTACTTATCAATAGGCTATCGTCTCCTGGCAGTCACAACTTTCTGACATAGGTAGCAGTACCCGCTACTTACGTCAGAGAATCTTAAGATAACACATAGGTACTTTTGATTTCATATATTCTATGTCTAAAATCGATTTTCTCTTCAATAATATAGAAAAGACAAAGCCTACATTCAGCCGATACCGAGGGAGCTGATAAGGAAATTCTTTACAACCATTTTGTACCTCCACGTCTAATGTTGGTTGAAATGGGTCTCAGAGATACGATTACAGTATTTTTCCAATACTTCTGTTTCAATATCAGCGGTCTTGAATACAACGTTCAATATTGTCTTTACAAAATATAATTATTATTCAACAATGCCTTAAACTTTAATGCATTATATGAAAATCACCCGTTACCTTACGATATTATGGAAAACAATGAAAGAACCATTAAATACAAATACCTACATAATTATATACCATTTATTTATTATATGTCTTCTATTTTTTTGACAATTCCTGTTTCTGCTTCAAACCATTAGACTTGCCGTGATCAGATTCGAGGCATGTAATAACGGGAACATTCCATTTAATGCTCGGAAAACTTACAAGGTCGATTACAAGGTAAGGAACTTATAATCGACTTCAAATCAGAACTTTAAACTACGAAGAATCAATAATTGAAGTCAATGTTACCGACCACTTATCAAGTGGTTTCCATGATCATTTGTTACTTTTATTTCTAAAAAAATCTGAAAAAAGAGTAAAATTATAAATCTAATTTAAAGTAAGAGAAAAAACTAGCTAAAGTATACTTTAGTGGTTATAAAGCCTTGCTTTTCAAAAGGATAAAGCGTTGCACGCGAGGTATTATGCTCATAAACATAATAACTTGCTAAACAAAAGACTAGAATATATTCATACGAAAATAAATAACTTCTAGCTCCATAGAAAATAATTAAAAATGAGATCTCGGTATTTTTTCTTGTCTTGTATAATATTTTATAATGTAAATGATGTACGAGAATGATACTTTGTTTCAAAAGGGTGTTGATAATAAAGACAGAATTAATGTTTCCACATTTATGAAACATTACGTTTGAATTAAAAATGGAAATAATACTCTAGAATACTACATAAATTTTATATGAATTCATATTTAGAATCTTTGTTTACGGACAGTTATTGACACAGGAATATATTTATTTTGGGTTACCAAATATGGTAGTTTATAATATATGAAAATATATCAATCAAAGTAATTAATAAATATTTAAATTGTAGTTTTAGTTCATTTTTAAATATTTTCATACTAAATCGCATTATTAATAATCTTTAAAAATATATGTTATAGATAAAAATCTGATAGAGACACTAATAACAATCAGATCTCATACTAAAAGTAACAATCTATACAAATAAATAAAATTGAAGTGTCTGTTTGTAATTTGAAAATAACATTTTTTTACTTAATGCATATAAAATTATACAGGATAACTATAACAAAAACGAAATTAAAAAAAAATGTCTGCTAATTTTCTAAACGGCTGGACCGATTTTGACGGGACTTTCACTGGACTTTCACTAGCTGAAGGTCTAAGGCGTAACATAGACTACTTTATTTTTCGAAAAAAGCATTAGCGCGCGCGCCTTCTCACTTGGGCCCCCTCGCGCGAGTGCGGGATGTAGCCTATGTTTAGATAAGTATTCCTACTTATTTTTTTAACGCGGGTGAAACCGCGGGGATCAGCTAGTATGTAGTAAAAACGAGGTGCGAAAAAGAGCCCACCAAACTATTTGAGAAAAGATTGTCATAACAAATCTTCGATATATGACATCATAATTCATTTTCGCATTAGTCGGGTCGTGGGTCCCTCGCTGGAAACTTTCGGTTATTGCCAGTCACGTTGGAGCCATGGCTGTATGATAAATAGTTAATTTTTCATTCTTATATTCATTCATTCATAAAAGGGTAAACTTAAAATGTTGTTTACGTTTGTATACGTGGATCACATTAAGTAAGGAAGCACTACTTATCCTGTTTTTTTGCACTTCACTATCACTATCACTACACAGTATAAAACAAAGTCTTTTCCGCTATCTGTCCCTATGTATGTTTAGATCTTTAAACCTGTACAATGGATTTTGATAGTTTTTAAGTGATTCAAGAGGAAGGTTTATGTGTAATTTAATGCGAGGAAAGCCGCAAGCAAAAGCTAATTAATTACAATACATTATAATATCAAGGAGCCTTGTTGCCTGTGGAGTGTAACAATTCATTTGCCAGAAAGAAACGAGGTCATAATTTATTTTTCCGCAGATGAGACCCTTGCCCGGGACTAGTAGTTTTCGCTAGTCATGTTGGAGGGTAGGGTAGGCATACCTTAAATATTTATACTGAAGAGTATTAGAGTAATGTGAATAATAACATAATAATGTATATTTACATTGTTGGCCAAAATTCAATAAAGATTCACAAAACTCCATATTCCATAAGACTAGATTTATGATTTTTCGATAATAAATTTCACAGTTGTTATAATTTACTTCGCTACTCAAAAACACAAGAAAATAAAATCGTCGATAAACATCCCAGTCTAATATGCTTAACATCAAACAGATAGTAAGAAAACGTAAGTTGAACAAAAACATTGAAATAGTGGTACCAAATTGAAACATTTTTGTGTAGCGAGCCGTGAGGCGGTGCGAGTTAATTTATTCATCGCTGACTACGCAACAAAAGATCCTCCTACTATGCTCGTTGATGCCTTTTAATGTAATTTACGTTAGAGGATAGGGACTTGAAAACAATTATTTACGAGGAAGTTACTTTGATTAAATTCACGGATGCCCTCCGAAGTTGAAGTCAAAGGGGCAAGTTACAAGTAGGCTTGAATTGTTGGAATCCACAGCAGCTTTCGAGTGGAAGGATGAAGACGTTTTCATCTTTTTGTAGCGTCTCTCAGTTTTTATAGTTTTAGTGATATTCCAGTTTTCTCTCAGTTATTAGAGCAATACAATTGTATTTCATTTACAAATTGGCCCGATTTTTATATTATAGTATTTATATTTTAAGCTCCATAATTTTCTAGCTCAGAAGTTCCAGAAAGTTCGTCAATGTCTTGTCTACATAATTTAAATTCTATGGTGAGTTCTTGATGCTATTGGAAGTTGTAGCTCCGGTCACAGAGCCATTTACATTTATAACGTGGTCAGCGGTAAACATTTAACTTTATGCAGATGGCTTGTGGTGCGAGCGCCAGCCCGCCGTGACTCTTGTAATGTGTGGTGCATTCAATTGCACTTAATGCGGTCTACTTACTACTTTATATGTTTGTACAATTTAATTCTTAATACTTCATTGGCATCAATATTACTATTTTGTTGTAACACATATGTATAACGCCCAATAATTATTTATCTAAGTTAAATATTTTTTTCTAAACTCATTCTATGACAACATTGTTATTTACTCATGAAACACTTGTATGGCCCGGAAAAAAACGAGCAACATCCACTCAAAATCAACGAACCATCCGAAATGTGTAACGATTGAATGATTACTTACCAAATCAAAAAATGCAATTGAAGAGTACTATGCAAAACCGTTTCATAGATAATCTACTAATGCTTATGGAAGATATAATGATATTACACATGAGTTATAAATGATGGACGATGGAGCCGAGCTGAACGACGCCCAATTTCGAGCAACTCCATCGCTTAGCTATAAACCGTCTCTTAATGTTGCCAGATTTCGCTTCGTAATTTACGACGCCCATAAACTTGTAATGGCGTTATTCACATGTTAGGGGAATTAAGATATTGAGCTTGTTGCTTTGATTTTACATGTGAGATATTTTTACGTAATAAAAAGAAAACTGGTATACAGTAACCGATTTTTGTTGAATTGTAATATTTGAATATTTTGGACATTAAAACTAATACAATATGTGGATACGTCCACATATTTTTGACATAATATGATAGTCTATATAAATACAATTTATTTTTCAAAGAATTTAATCTAATAAGTTTATTGATTTTACATATTATAATCACGATTACGGTCACTAATAACATATAGAACAATTTGCTGATTTTGTTATGTTAATTATTTTAATAGGCACCTTGATATCTTAACAGTATGACGGCAGATTCATTGAACCCAGACTGAGTTTTATTTACAACTGAACTCGAGGTTCAAATGTATTTATTAAAACCCTTATTGCATTATATACAATTACATAATATATGGAGTTTTCAAATTTAAAACTGGAAGACTATTTAGTTATACTGTGAAAATGGTTGACATGTCACATTAAAAACGAAGACTGAAGTACCCTTCAAGTCAGTGCAAATCTTTTTGTTACAATAATATTTATAACAATAACTATTTGATTTTTATAATAGACGGTTGCCGCCTTTAGAACACTGGTACTCGGTGGAACAACACGACTAACATCTGACCGTAAAAGTCGTAAACCGTCTTTAATGCTTCCAGATTTGATTCCCTAATTTACGATTTGGATTAACTTCTTTCGTGACAACAAAATATGACTCGGAGATATCGGATCAGCTCTTTTTTTATTCACAATGCGATTCAATATTCCGTCTAGAAATCGCTATCGGTTTAAAAACGAACGCTAAAACGGATCGCATAAATTTGCATGACAAACGGGCGCCGCACCGGGGGACATTACTTTTTTAAGAAAAATATGACGACCTTCCCTCGATGGAGTTTCCAGGTCTATTTCCATAAATAATAAATAACGATCGAGGACGGAGCAAAAAGTATTCGGCGATATTTATTCTGTTCGCGAATTTTCATCCACTTATCGAGTTTTATCAAACTACGGAACTGTTGTGGCATTCTCGTTTCTCGTTCGTTCTCGATTCGTCTCATCGAATGCAATATAATTTTATAGTGCTGTAACAGGAATCGATTATTTTTTACGCGGTACTCGGTCTTTGTTGTTTGTTACTATGTCGTTTTTATGTGCTCCATCGAATTGTTTTGCGCCGAGCGAATATTTGCCTCTGCTATTCGTTTACGTAAATAAATATCGTACTTAGCTTACTAAAGAATACCATACATTTTGTTAACGTAGCAAATATGTGAAACGTTCTGAATTTCAATTCGTGAAATTTCAATTTTATCATTACCACCTTCATCTGAATACAGTCACTTTTATCTCGTTAAAAATTAATGCTTTATGATTTTCCAATTTCGCCTTGCATTCCGCGTGAACAGCTCTGTGAATCTATTTGTCACGAAAGTGTAATAATTACAAAGGTCACAAAGATGAAACGCGCTGTGAAAGAGAGGGTAGGTAATTGTGATATTAAATGTAAAACGTTCATCATTATGGAATAATAAAAAATGTGCCTACCGAAGCGGGAAAAATGCAATAAAGTTGAAACAAGTAATAGCGGAAGGACAAGGGCTGGTAAGAAGCAGGGATTCAACGGAGCGTAGTCACATGGTCGACTCACCCTAGATGAAACCCATTTTGTATTGGTTATTGACTCATTTTGTTTTACTTCTGTTAACTGATAACCTGCAATAGGAACAGAACTTAAGATACCGCCATGTAAACGTGATGACATGAACCTTCCTCTTTACCTTGAAATTACTTGTCCTTGAAACCTGATATAAGTTCCTCTGCAATGCCATTTGTTCCTGACAGCTTCTAAATAAGAATCATGTTTTGTAGGTCAGCTTATTAGCCTGGGGGCTCTGCTTTGAACTCGGCTTGATCATTTCCACCGACAATGGTTGTATTGTTGACTAGAGCTCTGAAAATGACTCGACGTTTAATTTTTGGGGATTGCCTGCTCGCAGAAAATAAGCTCCATTGATGTCAGATCAAGAAGATTTGAACTTTCAAATCAATAGATGGTTTCGATCTACGGTTTTATTCTCCAGAATCTGTCACAAAGTAATATCATTTTTATATTAAATTTATAAATTAAAAATTAATATTTTAATAACCAGTTCTACTTCCAGTGTATAAGTGGATGATAAAATTAAAAAATTTGGTGTGAAGTGTATTTAAATTTGTGATAATCAGGATTTTTAGCCAATTTTTACACTATTCGAAATAAATTATACTAAAAATATCCATAAACCACTTACAATTTTGCCTAATGCCTACTTATCCGTTACATATATTTTACCAAAATTGGTACAAGTAAGTTGACCTCACGGTAATGAGTTGTTTTGCATAATATTACGTGTTATTGTATGGGGAGCATTTTAGCTACTCCAAATATCGTGACACGTGTTCATAACGGAATCTATTAATGTTATCGTGATTAAATGTAATGAATGTTAATACTTGTATCACGCGCTGTAAAGTATCCCACTCAGTCTCAAAGGAAATTCGCAATTCATTACGGCTTGTTGGTTTTGGATATTTCAGAATTCTGACGACCCGCGTGGCGGTTTACTATAGCGCTCTGACGTGCAGTGAGTCCCACGTTCGATTCCTGGCCAGACAGATATCTGGTCTATCTTAACATATTAATATCAGTCACAAATTACCAGTAAGTTAAGTCAAGGCGTTCTGAATTAAGAGTACTGTAAAATTGAAAATTCGGTCAAATGACTGCTCCCGTCTTCTAGTGTTAAATGTATTCATCTATTAAGGCGTTAATAAACAAGACAATTTTATTTGCCAAATGAGCCGATATTTTAAATTTATTACATAAAATCTCATCATTCCGGCCCAAGACAAATCTTCAGTACCTATGGCTGAAACTAATTATAAAAGTCATTACTTAAAAATTACATACGAAACATTCTTAACAGTGAACAATTTCTCGTGTACCATGAACGGTTCAACTTTTAGTACGATTAACAAATGTTTATGTAATAAAAGTAACGGGTTGTTTCCGTCGACCAACTTTACAGTTATGAGTAGCTCTATTAAAAATATTTGATTTACCGAAAAATGTTTAAGCTTATATTAAAATTTAGATATAATCAAATTATTATCAGATAATACTTGTGATAATTATAAGTTATTCATTATAGATAATTTGATTCAAGAAATGACTCACAAACCCCAAAAATATGTGGGTAATATTAGACTGAAGAATAGTTAGAATTAACTGCAAAAATAGATGTTTGCGATAAGTATGTTAGAACATAAAAAAACGTATATACGCGTCGAATAGATAACCTCTCTTCCTTTGGGAAGTTGATTAAAAATAAGATTTTGTAATAATATTGTAGGTACAGTATGTACATATACCTTCGTACTTTAATAAACTACTTAGTGTTTTTTTAGTGCAAATGGTGTTTATGTTTCATTGCATTTCTTTAAAAATCATATTTGTTTTGCTAAAAATAGAGTGAATTTTGTGGGTTCACCAAATAATCAATTTGGAATATTAACATAAAAATAATTTAGAAAAGTTTGTAAAGCAATTACAGCACATACTCCGAATTGAGTTCACGCCTTAAAAGGAAAAAGGTTCAAAGAGTTCTTGCTTCAACCCACAAGTTTAAAGGTGGCTCGCGTTTCAGGCAGAAATCCTAAGAGTTTTACCTCGTTATCGAGTTACCTAGATGTACTTCACAAAGGACGTGGCGTGCGCCGAGATGGACTTCACAAAGGACGGGTGTACCTAGATGTACTGTACAAAGGAATGTTTGTGTGTACGTATTGGTGTGAAGCGTGTAACACAAGCGTTGCAGACCCTTTACAACCCGGTCTTCCTAAATGCGACCGAATTGAACCGCCGTAATGATGGCCTGGAAGTGACTTTGCTATGCAAATCTCTTTCAGAGCTCATGCAATTAGGATTTGAGGGGAAAATAAACAAGCGCATAGTCTCAAATTAACGTGGATACAATTAGAAGTCCCTCGCAACTCTCAAAACAGTTGTGTTGGAATATGCTCGAGGAAATACGGGCACCTCACAGACGAAATTATGTGAGCAGCCATAAAATAACTCAAATATAAAGGATTGTAAATTTTGTTTTGTAAACTCCTTTGATCTTTAATTTTTTATTTATAATAGCAAATCTTATTTTGTGAATTTGGTTTGTGAAATGACAAAGAAAAAGGGTAAAATTAGTATTAATTAGTAGTAAACGAGCATGCTGTTCACTTGATGGTAAGTGGCCACTGCCGCCCATGAACCTTTGACTTGGACCTTGGACCTCCCGATTGAGAGTTTAAGTTTCAACCATTAGGCTATCACTGCTCTTTGCGCCCATGATACACATACTAAAAAGTACTTAATATTTCATACTAAGTACTCCTTATCAATATAACCCACTTCAATAACATGACATATCGTTGTAATTTCAAACACCTTGCAAATTAAATGACATAGCTAGTTCTCAGTTAAATATCATTCATTTCCATGAGTATAATTGCTACTGTCAGGTGGAATCACTCCTAACCGGGATAATTAAGCGACGAACGTTAACAATGCTCTTAATAAATAGGGGCCTCAGTGTTAACAAAATCAGACATCGAATATTCAATTTCCCCTTGTTAACAATTTGGTACATACCCGTGGTATAATGGAACTATATATAATTGGATTGTTTTGTGTGGCTGCTCTTTTTACACGCTTTATTGTGTTTCAGTACTGATCAGTACTGATTACAACATATTTGTATCATACATAAAGATGGATAGTAATTTAACTTCAGTATGATCACCACATTTGTTTATGTTTTATGAAAGTAGTGTTAAGCGCTGTTTTCTTTCAATCGTGTACTAAAAGATATAATATTAGGGCACACAACCTTAGTTTTCAGGGAATAATAACATGTTCTTTACAGATTTTTAGTAGAACTTATGTCCGGTTTGGGGTTGATTACAAATGTTCATGAACGGAAATTTATCGCTTACTATAGACAAGATATATGCTACATCAATTTCAGTTAAAAAACAACAACTAGAGTTGATTAAAATTACTTTGCAACTTATTAAAAATTAAAAAAATATGAAATAAGCGCATTTTCGATACAACTGTAGGTGCAAGCCCACAACAGACTAGTCGTGTACCTTTTGGGCTAGAATATCTCCGTCACAATCTCGTGGATTTGCAATTGTCTGTTTAATTTCGGTCCTTCGGCTTTGACCAAAACATGGATCATTTGGGCCGAAAGCGACTTTGCCGAAGCCAAAGCCGAAGCCGAAGCTTCGGTCGGACACTAAAGTTAACACTGTTCCTTTATCTTAATTTAAACGTCTCGTAAATCGGTTTTATTTAGGTTTAGTTGTCCAGGAAGCTCGCAATTACGTTTCTAATAAAACAATGTCCACAGCAAACCTGCAGTGCAAGAGCAACTTATAATGGCGTCCGTTTTTGAGCCCCCAGGGCCACTTCCACCGCTTGAGGCACTTGGATGAATCTTCACAAATAGTAAATTTTGCTTAGCAAAAAGATATGAACTACTTCAGTGTTTTGTTGATAGCTTTCAAAATTTGTTCGTCTGCATCGAGATAACAACACAGAATGATACTTAATCTTGATTTAACTAGAAGTATTTTAGTTTGAAAATATGATAGGACTGTTCGTAGTTCGTTTGAGGTTACTACTTCTAGAATTGACTTAACGATGACTTCCTACCATCAGATGAATAACATGCTTACGAGTATATACATATTGCATGCATTGACTTTGATTGTTTAAATTTATTTCTCAATTTCATAAAACATAAAAGTATTTGTAAAAAGTTGATCTTTTTATATTAAAGCCTAACGATAAGGCAGACGGACTATCAGATGGAAAGTAGTCTCCCTCGCCCATGCATATTTGTAACGCCAGGGGAACTGTATCGCCGACTATGAAGAAGAGCTCTTTTTGCACCTTTCTTGAAGAGCCCCATGTCATAGCACTCTGGGAATATCTCAGGAGGAAGTTCCTTATACATTTTGCACCGATGTGATTCGTCTTAACGATTCAGGTGATGTCACTGGAATCTCAAAATGCGTTCATAGTAAATGTATTGTTACATTAGCGAATCAAGATAATTTATATATTACAATGAAAATAGCAAATGTTAAATATACAATCTCTTGCGGTAAGACAATAGAGTTAAAGCCGGTAGTTTTTAGTGCACAGGATACTTGCGTTGACTTAATGTTTTGTAGCTGCAGCCGTTTGTAAGTGTCCAGTCAGCAACCCGAGCAGAAGGGAGATTATGCTGGAGAAATATCTGCGGTGACAGGTGTTTCTGATACGGTTCCTTGGTTATAAACAATTGTGTAATTGTGTTGCTTTCACTATGCAGTAGAAATCTCTTGAGTTTTTGTGTTATTTGTAAATAATAATAAAGGAATTTCCATTTTTTTCGGAACAGTATTACATGAGGTTCTTCAAGAAAGGCGCAGAAGCTTATCTTTTATTCTGACAATGCATTGACTGATTATTTCATGTTTCAAATATCAACTGGCGACGGCTGCTTTTCAGTTGTATCTGCTGTTGCATATGTTTACATATGCATCTGTTACAATGAAAATCTGTTGTGCTCCAAAAAAACAGGTATTTTTGATCTTAAAATGTAGTAGCGGAAATGTTTTGTAAAAGGAAGAAAAAAAATGTACCCGATATTAACTATTAAAAAAGTAAAAATAAGAGAAACAGTATCTATACAAATAAATAAAATTGAAGTGTCTGTTTGTGATTTTAAAATATAATTTTTTTACTCAATGCATATGAATGTATACACGATACCGATAACGAAAATGTAATTAAAAAAATTTTTGTCTGTCTGTCTGTCTGTCTGTCTGTCTGTCTGTCTGTTTGGCTGAGCTAATCTTCTAAACGGCTGAACCGATTTTGACGGGACTTTCACTGGAAGATAGCTGAAGGTCTAAGGCGTAACATAGGCTACTTTAATTTTTGAAAAATCCATTAGCGCGCGCTCCACGCGCATGCGCGCGCCGTCGCGGGAGAGCGGGATGACATTTATGTTCAAATATGTGAAATATGTGAAACCGCGGGGTTCAGCTAGTATTTATATAAAAAACATTATCATTATACTCGCAACTTTTTATGTCACAGTGTATGACATACTCCTTTCATTCTCTTCAAATGAATGTAAGCTTAACCAAGCATAGTCGAGTCAAGGAAAGGAATAGTTAAGTTGTTTTGTCACCGGTCACTCTTAACTTTGTTCCGCGACCATTTGTAACTGTCTCGTGACTGCACGAGCGGAGATTATGTTTGCGAATACGAGTATCTCTGAACGGAATGGAGTCCACATTACGTTGAGGTACGAGAGGTATTTGGAACTCGTTTTGTGTGGTCAAGAAATACAGCGCATCTTGCGAGTTTAGCTGCGGAATGTTTCGTAGCTTAAATGGGCAGGCTTTTTGGTTTATTAGTTTACTAGAATGTTATTTATTAATATACTAGCTTACATTATCCTGAAAGTTTTGGGATCATATTTGTTCATGTGGTTATTGTCTCTTTCACTGTAAGGTTTAAAAAAACCTGTATGACCATGTCTTATCTTATAATTATTTTTTTAATCGACTTCGAAAAAAGAGGATGAGGTATATTCGGCTGTACGTTTTTATTTTATGTGTGTTCACCGCTTTTCTGCATTGTTTCCACTGCTTAAGTTTTTAAGTGGTATTTCATGTGTCAAAAAAGTAGAAGGTAATAAAGTAATAGAAAGAATTTGAATAATAGAATTATTCTTCTAATATAGACTTCTATATTATGCTATATTTTAAAGATAAATGCATTTTCATCCTGAATATACTGAAATAAACTCTACATTACGCTGTAAGTTGAGAGGCATTGGAGACTACTTGTTCTGCGAGGTCAGCGCCTGTGGCGGCGTATAAGGCATTTCTCGTATTGTTACGAGCCGCAGTCAACTTATGTGTCACCTCGTGAGCTAGTGGAACAATTTTATGTAGCGTTTTCTTAGCGACTTTGAAAGATCTAACGTATACAGTTGAATATTTTTGTAAATATTTCTCAATGATAGCTTAGAGGTACAAATTTTGGCATTGCAAAAAGGGAGTCCGAAGTGCAAATTGAAGTTTGTTAAATTAAAATGTTATTGAACCCAAAAAACGAAAGACCCATGCAAAATATTGGTACAATGGTTGGTTAATGAACACATATTGTACAGATGAAAATAATAAAAGGAAATATTTACCTACGTATTTAAATGCATAAAAAATTTAATGTAAATAACATATAAAAACAATTATTTAATGTCAATTTACCCTAACTATCAAAGAGATTAAATTTATAGGCTGCTGACGTGGATCTATTTTGTTGCAATACATAGCTTATGTTGATACTAATGGTGGCGGATATTTTTTGTTTGCATACGCAAATCTTAAATGTACCATGAAAATAAAATAATTTTTAACAAAAAAAAGAACCGACTTCAAATATATAAATATATAAATAAACGAAATGCGCTAAAAAGTAAAAAATAAAATAATATTACAATAAAATAATTAACATTAAATTGGTTTTGTTTTTGGAGTC
>DWPV01000199.1:0-35267 GCA_018251915.1 Urbanus proteus proteus
AATATTTCAAAAACGGTGACACTTTTACTGAGGTGATTTTTTTTTGTCTGAGAGGCCAGCCCATGACCTTTGTTCTCCCCAAGTTTGTCGTGTAACTTTTGGGACACCCTGTATATGAATTATGTGATACATCAGATGCTCTTCCTGTCTTGCTAATAACACCTTGCCTTTGAAATATTGCATTGATCACAGTGATCTACAGCGCTATTACATTACCAAGTATCAGCTTGTAATGCCAATATAGGCTGTTAATTTTATTTGTATTACTACATGTTAATTCATTTTCATCTACTACCATAATTGGTACTATGTTGCACGTGCCAAGTAATATCACAACGCTATTTTTTAATAATATCTAAATGCAACTTATGTTTTTCTAAGAAACCTTTATGAATAAATATAGATGCACGTTTCCTTTGAAATCATCGATAAATGATCTCACAACTAGTTTTCGAACGAGAATAGATTCTTGAGTTCTTTTTAAAAAATGATCAACTGTTACGAAACAGTATTTCGTTTCACTTTTCTAAACTCATTACGTCGCCGAAAGAAAAACATTTTGAAACTAATTGTGTGTATGAAACCAATTTCAAAGTAAATCTGTCTCTGTTTGCCAACGTTGTGAAAAAGATAACTATCTCAGAATTACGGCACATCTCTCACTTAAGCAATCTTCGAGTAACACTTAATTAAGGGAAATGAGAACAATCGTTGTTACTAAATTCAGCTTCTTGGCTTTTCCATTCTTTAATTCATTATATTTATTACCTTTAGATTATGACTTGAAGAGAGAATTTCCTACTTCTTATTTTATTTTGACATCGTTGTTATTTAAATTGACATAGAATTTGATTATTTCCTTGTAGAAGATAACTTTTTCGTTAAAGTTGCAAAAACACTGCTGCCTGAAATTTTACGGTAACTTATTGTTAGTCCGTTCCGCTAAGATAAGGTTTATTAAATTCCGCATACCGACCGCATGTCGATCTATGGGAGTAGATAGTTCGCTGATTTCAGATACTGTTGAAATTTGCTAAGTGACATTACTAACTGGACAACAATAAATCACTCTGCAAGGCACTAGCTCCAAACTAAGACTAGATTGAAATTAACTTGCTGCATAAATTATACTAGAAATCTTGGCAAGCTTTATCATTTAATAAAAGTACATGATTTAGTTAGAATTGTCTAAACATTATTTTAATGCGGGTGTTATACACATTTGAATATAAAGTTTTGTGAAATATATTTTATACGACGTCTACAAACAACTAAATTTTGTTTAAAAACAAATGTCAGAATGGTAATCGAAGTTTAGTATAAGAATTTTAATGATATTTTATATCCCATTGTAGAAGGAATCTTATGTGTGGGTAATGTATATAAATATTTATGTATTGTGTACATATGTACACTTAAATCTCTACATTGAATACAAAGCCTTGAGCCGAGTTTGAACTATTACTAGTTTAAGAAGCCATAGTAAAGTAAATCTTAGAATCTCTGAGCAGGTTGTAAATTAAAATAAGATATTTTCAAATATGTTTCTTTTAAGAAAATTGTAATCCAATCTTCATATAAAGAAAGAAAGGAGATTGAATAAATCTTGGATGGCAAAGATGGCCTATTTAAAGCATTAAAAATAATATTGCAACATCTATGGTAGCTTCTCACAAGAAGCCGAACTCAACATAAATCAGTTTAACTTATCATCTACAGCACCCGTACACACGTTTGATTTGAATATTTGACTTCGCTGATAACTCCGAAATTGGGACAGAGATTGTATTGTGACCGCCTGCAACCCGACTGCTTTACTTTGCTTAATCTCTACTTAGATAACAATTTTTGCGTCCCATTATTATTATTACTTTGGCGCTTATTTTAACACTCCAAACAAGTATCGTACAAAATATTCAAATATTATAGATTTCGTTCAGTCTGATTTATTTAGTTTATTTCTAATATGTATTATATTAAAGACAAACAAAATAAACCAAACTCCAGCTAAAATTTTCCGACGTAGAATGGACGTGTAGCTTCCAATTCTCACAAGTCACGTAGCGGCGCAAAAAAGTATTTTCCTCGTCCTCATTTACACATTTATGTTGAATTTTGTACCATAACAAGAGTTTTCCATCAAATTCTAGTTCTTTAACCACTTATATTATTTGCCAAGCGCTGATGAGATGGTTATTTACGTATTTATGCTCGGTAATGGCGACGTATTCTCGTAAAGTTGAAATCATTGTAAGCAATTAAAGCAATTGTAGTCGCGAAGTGTGCAATAAAATTCATCACCCGGCGAAAATCATAAAGTGCCTATATCGAACGCGTTGCAAAACGTAGAGTGAGAAAGATGTCTCAACGAATCAAAAATAGCCCGAAAATATCACGTAACAGTAATGGACGTAAAAGCAAGGAAATCAAAACCGAGTCGCTACAAGTTACGTGGTCGCATTACGTAAAGCCTTTCGTATACTTTCTCTGTCAGCAAAATTTAGCGTGAACGGTTACGCAAGCCCACGAAATGGCATCCGACTAAATTTCATCATTTCGACAACAGCGAGAGAAGATCAACGCGACGTATATGGAAGCGAGCGCGTCGGTGATGAAATGTGAAATGTGGAGATGGTTTCACGAATATTAAACCGAATAGGCACGCCGTGTACACGTCCTTTGGAACGGAATAAGTTACAGTTGACGCCTTGGCCCCTTTTTGCGGCTTTCGATAAATCATACAGATTCAAATCAGATATAGCAACTGAATTTGTTAAACTTAAGACTAGACTGCAATAAATTCTGTTGACCTTATCTTTAAATCTGCTTTTCTTTATCGACGCTTGTGAGAAGGCCAATAACGCTGAATGTTTGAGAGAACAGACAGGTGTTCTTTCTGCTGTTTACGGCATTATTTCTATGTATTTATTCCACGATGTGATTCAGCCTCCTAATTCAATGTTCAACTTATGGTCTGATTGCTCTATTCTATGTAACTCACTGCCATTTTCTTTGCACCCATCTAAGGTATTCGGAGAAAATGTGAAGATGATACGTATTGCGTAAATGTCGCGCTTCTGCTTCAATGCTCATAGGTAATTTTATTTTTAAATTCTTGTCATGCAATGCGATACTTTAACTCAACTAGGACACAAACAAGTGCCATAATTACAATGTATGTACAAATTGTGTAATTTATTTGTTCTTTAAGTTTATACTTAGGTACCACATTTTTTTCAAAGAACTACAAAATTATGTTAAAGCAACTGTGCGTTTGATAATATCAGAAGATTGAAATAAAAAACATTTTGCAATTTGAGACTAGGTAATTCTTTTCCATGTTATAAGTATCTAACCTGGCTTCTCCTTTTATTGCACACCGTAAGTAAGATTCTAATCAATATGCAAATCAACTAAGTAACAATAACTTGTTGTACTTTGAAACCGGTATTTATTTTTATTAAAACCAGTAACAGCAGTACCTACATGCAATTCCATCTCTATCTTGATTAGAACGATCGTCGACTTTCATATCACGATTCCTTATGTTCAAACACTCCGAAATGTCCAGCTGTCGAAAATAAATGCAAATTATATTAATTTTACCTAACACTCGAGTTGATGTGAGGTAACTTTCTAAAAACTGCTCGAGTGACCTTGAAATAAAACGTTCTTACAAAACCGCGGGCCACTCGCCGGCCCTACCTCCCCCTCCTATGCAACGTGCCGCGGATCTACGCACGCTCACTACATGCGCACGCGACGACTCGTGTGTGTGCCACACCCACACACACACCGACCTTAACACGTGCGACATGCATGTGTGCGTGCACCAATCTAACGTAGACAACTAGAAAGGAGTAGTGAAAAATCTAGTCCGGTCTCGCAGGCTTTACAGCGAATTTATTTGATTATTTCGATGCCAGCGGGACCAGTTTTTGCGACTTACAAAAAGAACAATCAAAAGAAAGAGTTCGCAGAAGTGGGATTACGGAATGCGGATGACGCTCACGGATGATTCAGTTCTCTTGGATTGTTGGTGTAAGTACTGAGTGTCCCATGTTGCGTAAAAGCATAAGAAAATGCACTATTTCACTCAGTCTTGTTGAATGCGTTGTTTGTTACGTCTATTTTGCCTTGGCGCCGCGACGCGCTAACAAAACACACCTTAAAATTCTAGCAGTTTTGAAATCATCGCCTTCCAAATATGTGAAATCCTTGAACGCAGTATGTGGGTCATGATCAGGTTCCAATATGTCTCGCACTCGGTTATTAGCATCGAGTACTATGCGCTCGCGTAGATGTATTGCGCAACACTGTTGACTTTCATCCTGAAGGTCAAGTGCCATCCTATTTCAAAACGGACCTTGGTCGAGTGTGGTTCACCTCGGACGGCTTGTCGAGAACAGTCGAGTAAACGGAAGCCAACAATGTTAATCGATTTAATCTGATAGCGACGTAGACCAACTTTGTTTACAACTTAAACAATAATGGTTAGAAAATAATCGGTATCGAAAACAGATTTCAATTACACCGTTCATTTAGAGGTTCAAAGCACCTACAAGTTTCAAGGTCAAACGATTTCCCGGCGTGAGAACCGCCTCTATGTGGATGACTTAATCTATCATAATTTGCTGTAATAACAGAAGAGATATTCAAATGACTGTCGACAATCAAATTCGACCTTTTCTTAGACACGTTCTTTATAAATAGTCATCTAACTGCCGCAGTGATCGCGAAATGTCGAACACGAACTCGATTTGTTTCCGAACGAGAATGTTGCGAAAACGTAGGAATACGCCGGGGGCGGTTTACCAAGATAGACATCTCGTCTTAACAGAAATCCCTTAAATTTGCTTTCTCTTACTAGCAACTATGACTTCACTGGTTCTTAATTCAATACCAGTTATCTGATTAATCATAAGAAATATTATGGCAACTGTTCATAACTGTACTCGTGATTAAACGTATAATCCCTATCAGTATGCAATAGATGCAGATAATGCAAAATAAAGGAATAGATTGATATTTGATATGAGTAGCTCCTCAGTCGAAGGCAACTATGTAAGGTCACATCGAAGACAAGAATTAGCTACCTTCGATCATCAATCAACGTTTACTGAATACTTCCGGCACGCGAAATAATGTTGAATGTTCCAACAATCTTTTTAGAAAATGAACATCATAAGAATATGTCTTTAATTATTCAAGACATTATTTTCACTTACCCATAATTAATTCTCATATTAACGTATTCTTCAAAAGTAACCATAACGATAGGAACCATGAAAATATGCGTGTGCACGAAGCTGTAACTAATTGTAAAATTAAATGCTAAAATGCTATTTAGAAAAGTCAAGGCAAAAGCTAAGAGTTCCTACTTATGCTCCAAAACTTCTTAACACCAATCATGTAAAATGCAGGCATTGTAATTGTTTACAGTGTCAGTTAGCGAGTATCTGGCACAAGGGATCAATCGTCAATCAAACGCAAGGTGAGAGTGTAACTGTGGACTGCTGTAGAGCTATTTTAGCATCATCGAAGGTAAAACTCATTCGCGCTTTCGGCCCAAGACTCTCTCGCAAGGGTATGTCATTTATAAATAAATTCATTTGTCACTTGCCAACGATCGAGAGCTCAGTTAGGACATGGCCTCATCTAACGAGTGATCTCAGACCGAAGTGTTTGTTACGCCTTTCGATCCGGGTTGGCATTTCATTCACAAAGAAACCAATTACGCCGGTCTTAATAAAAGTTAAGGTAGCTATTTCGTTTGTGTCAATGCCGTCAAATTGCTGTTGCTAGTGAAAGAAAGAAAACATGCAAGAATTTCGAGCAACAATAATATTGACTAAATGTAATTTGATTACAAATTGCTGAATGCTTTGTAGATTACCGCTGATAAAATCAAACAGCTGCCGTCTGTCAATCAATCCACAAAATTAGTTAGCATGTGAATTGAATATTTGGCATTCATTGTAAATATCAGATGCGACCACGCCCAATCTGTTTAGACTTAGCTATGCAAGAATGAAATTCTTCGAATAACTTTGCATATCTCCACCGGCTAGTCATTGTATCAAGGTTTATTAACCTGAGCAGATACAATATTTCGTGAATAACATTGTATACCGAGAGCAAATGACAAACGGCTGTACAGATTGTTTACGTTTTCGTGACGAAAATATACCTGAGTGACGAATTTGCTTAACTAACTAACAAAGATATATGTGCTAAAAGCACAAAACTTGCTCGTACCATAAAGAAGAATATAAATCAAGCTGATAATGTCAATGATGACGACAATGATCTCTTTCGACTCTAGATGACATTGATTAACATATTTAATTTGTTCCTTGTTTTACTACGTAGAAGAAATTATCGGCAATAGCTTATCGCTCCCCAAACGTAAATTCATGCGGGCGCGCAGCGAAGTAGTAAACAAAGTGTAACGGAGAGCTCACTAACGCGCAATAGCGGCAGGAAATCTTCGCAAAGACTAATTACCTTAGATCTAAACAAGAACTGCGATGATGCACCACAGATAGCTAAATTGACCGTGCCTCTTATGAATGAACTAGCGTTTGTTGTGGAGCCGGGATTACATAATGGTTTGTATGTGGTGCGATTCAGCGCAGTCGGTACGGGCTCTAAACATTTCGTCCGAAGGCCGCCGGCACAAAGCGTGTGCGGCATATCGCTCGCCACGCGCGCCCCGCGATTTCCTGTTTGACAACTATCGACTTACATCACTATCGTTTTCTGTCATACTTTGCGCGGCTGTTAGAAGCTTGTAAAGGGGTCTGGCTCGTTGCTAAGTACCGAGTGTTCGTCATTGAAGTCATGTTACCGGAATTATTATTGCGCCCGATCTCACGGGTCCAAATTCTTCCTTATTTATAATTTATTCATTTTTTACAACGGCGCAGTCATCTGGCGTAGGTAATTAATTTTGTTGTTTCGTAACCGACGAGCGTGAAATACTTGTTAGATTCTGTCATAAGTTTCAAACATCGTGGAACGTGGAATGAGCATTTAATGGAATTAGACGATTAAATTTGTCCGATCATTTCAGTCCTGTAAATGGAGCATGAAACTGTCGCAGGCATGTAAATGTGGCTCATGGGATTTTCTGCAATTGTAGTCAAGCGAGGCGAGTGACAGAGGCGGCCAGCCTCGCAGTCCGACCGCATCGGAGCATGCTGCGAGCTAGCCTGGATACCTGACATTTTAATTGTTATCTGCATTCTTGCCGCTCTGATTTATTACTCCATAAGTGACAGTCTTGTTCAGCCGAAATGACCAACCATCAAAACATATTAGGGCTTAGCTTGTAATAATCATTGTCAATCCCAATATTGTCTTCAAATATCTTGAAATATTGCTCTAGAATTTTAGATGAAGGCAATTTACATTCCTTAAAAGAGGCAACTTCTACACTAGAAAATAAATGGCGTTCGGTAACTGTCGAATAAATCGAGTAAAACTGCATACTGAAGAATAAAATGTCAGAAGACAAGCCAATTTGCACTTTCATTGACATTTAAGCAAGCTTTAAACAACGTTGCGAAAATAAGGCAAATGAAGAATTCAGATTTCAACATACATTATCTTTTGAATAAATTGGATACAAATCATTTCAAGACTTATAAAATTCCTAAAATCTGTAACAAAATTTATGTGACTGTTAAACAAACGTGTGTATTAAGTTATATATGTAACATTACATTGCCTTTAATTCCCTTCTGCGACATACGTATCAAATGACAGATATTCTAAGTTGTCAAGATCGCCTGTAATGCAAATGACCTTGTTAGTGGTAAAAGAGGTCCGTGGTTACTCAGCTTATTTATCAGCTTGAATTACATAAATAAAATATTTATTTTCAAGCACAGTCGCGCAATCAATAGATTTTGTGTACTTAAAAGTATCCAATAAATTTCATTGAAAACAAATAAAATGTATTGAACAATTTCACGTTTAATTAATTCAAATATTATATTCAAATATTATATATTATTTATTCAAATATATTATAATATCGGCATGTACACATACGCTAAGCAGAGTTGGAAAAACTTTAAGATTAATTATGATAAGATTAAGTATATATAGATAAGCATCTAAATTTCATATATAAAAAGCAAAAAAAAACAGTAAAAATATTTCAATTTGATTTTTTATTAAAACCACGAAATTAAATCGGATATTTACTTTTAAATTGTCTTGCAACAACAGTCTAAATATAGAAAGAATATTAACAAGTGTTTTGTGTATTCATTGAAAACAGTGAGCTATCTAAAGACCTTGAAATTTAAATGTATAGAATATTTCAATGTAAACAATCGAGAATTTACTTTGTCTCCGCACCTTCTCCTTTCTTGTGATTTTGGTTTTAACAAGTTTTCAAATAGAGAATAGTGCTACGGGTTTTTTTTTAATAAGTAGAGAAACGATTACCCTTAATTTTTCTATGACACTTGTGTTAATATTCAAAACTTAAGGACTATGATTACTTGAATAAGTGACAATGATGCTTCAAACTATATATTTTTTATAGAATAGTAATTTAATGCCAATAATTTGTAACAAGTAGTTAAAGAGAAGATTATAAACAAAAACGCAAAAGAATCTTATGCCTTTAATCGTAAAAGAAGTCACGGCAGAAATATGAAAGTAAAATTAAATAAGATTAATCGAATTACGAAAGACTTCGTCATTGTTTTAAATCATTTATTTGCTCGGCCCTAATGCAATAGCGTCTAAATTCGACACTTCGGTTTAGTGAAATCAATGAACTAAAAAGAGAAAGTAACGCTGCGTTTCAATACGAGTAAATTAAACAACATTAATTACTTCCTATTATATTCAATGTCACACCATATGCTGCTTAGTTTTAGCGCCATTATAGAAATATGTAATTTCAGTTCATTAAAAAAATCAAAAAATAACCCCTTGTTCAGTTGATACGTTATAAATGGCGGTAGAGAAAGTTTTTAAAAATCTAACTAATATAACTTATAATCATAACTAGCCTATACATAAGCTATATTACTGCGGTTTACCTTGTAATTATCGATTTTGCACGCATGATAATAGTTATTGGTGAAAAAAATTGAAGGCTCTATACTACATGACAATGGTTACCTGTAGCTTATAAATCATTTATATATTACTTCTCCGAATAAACCACTAAATCACTATGTGTATGCATATTAAATTCCTATTTTTTGAAGTGAGTCAGTAAAAAAGAAAAAGTGATGATTTATTAATGATCATTTAAGCAGCCCGAACAAAGAATAAAATGGCAGACATTTTCGTAACTTTCAATTATTTGGTAATAAACGGGGAAAGTTAGAACTTTTTTCCCAATCCTACGCTCCAGTAGGCCAACAGTGGCGGTGTCTACAATTTTACAGTTTGCAACACCGATATCGTGCAGTTTCGTAAACGTTCAACGTTTACGTTTACCTTACTTATTGTTTCCGGCGACATGCCCAATTAATTGTCATCTTGGCTAATGTCGGCTTTTACGATAATTCGCATTTCGTTTTATGAGGATACGCTTCAAGCTTTCAACGTAAACTTATGGGAAAATATTATAGCTTCCTTTACTTCTACGACTTCCTCTGTTTAACCAAGATCTCATTCGAATTTATGTTTAGTTTACCGAGCTTTATTTGCTTATTGTCCGTTACCATTTAAATATAAACTCATTATAATTACTCCGCCAGCTCTCACTTGCATACTATTAGCGAGTATAATTACTAATTGCATGATTTAAGGCGCCTAGTCTTGCATAATAATTTGGATTGCCTTCGTGATGATTCTTTGATGATAAACATTGTAACATCGACTAAGGTAGTCGAGATTTAATTCGAGAAGTGCAATTATCTTCAATTATACGGCGCTACTATTCACTCCTAGCTATTCCTCCTTTTACAGTGACATGCTGTCATAAAGTCCATTAACGGACAACAACAATCTAAAATTGGAATGGATCTAGTAAACGATAATAATGTAGCTTGACCATTCTAGGTCGGTACGTGCTTAATTAGTGTGGGCAGAATTATGTAACGCGTCGGGCGTATTTCTTTTATGATCCAACCTTGAGTTGTACACTTGATTCTTGTTGATTGAGATATTTTTATTGCTTCTTGTTTACATATAGTCACATCTAGCTGCAATATTTCCTGTTTATGACCAATTTCATTTATTTGTGATTCAATTTACGGATTGTTTGTTCATTTATCAATCATTGCTTGAAGATCTGCTTTCCGCTTCGTGGTTTCGCCCACCTTCAAGATCTATTTTAATCGATTCCTTGACATAATAGTACACGTATGACTTGATACGTATCGTATATTCTTACATCATTGTTAGAACATGTTCCGTATTTTATGTTACATGTTTATTTAAATAGTAAGTTATTTTTATTAAAAAAGAAGCTCTATTTTGAGTTTGGTCTAATCTTTCTGACCCTAGCAATTCTGAAATTAGCTACAATAGATAACATTTGGTTAGCTTAATAAAAAACTGTAAGTTGCTAAGTCTGTTTATTTAAGCTTTTTGCTCTCGTAATAAATATATTCCTCGAATGCTTTTTGTTCATTAATAATGATAATTATTCATGTCTAAAGCAGAACTGTCATGCTTCCATTTACCAAAGAATTCTCGCGTTCAAAGTTCAGCCGCGATTAACATTTCATAGAATTATTAGCTTCCTTCCCGCAACAGCGAATGAATTATTTCAAACCAGTTATCAACAATGTTGTTAGTGCATAACAATTTGTCAACGCAAATCAAAACGACCGATTGCATTATTGCATACCTATGGCTGCTGATCATGCCATATCCAGTAAGACAGATCTGCATAGCACTAACCCAGCGGAGCGGCTTTAACATGATTAGATTACAAAATGAACAGTTAAAAGTGAATGACAATGGTGTTTCGAAATTAAACCTGTTTGATCTAATACAAGTTGTTTACGAGAACCGTAATGGATTTAATCAAATAAACGCAAACGAGAGATGAGTAAACGAAAAAAATATATTATTTTGTCTTAAAGTAAACTTTTCATTACAATGTAATGCAATTGTAAGTATAGTGTAAAAAATTACATAATTGCGTGTAAATACTTCACAAGACAACCTTATTAGCCACGAAAATATTCATTATGATCACCTTCGTTTAAACCAAATTAGCGAGTAAGAGGTTGATACAGTAATGTGATTGTAATTTACATGTTTCCGGAATTTGTTTACTGAAAAGTGTTGGTGAAAGTAGAATTTAAAATAAGTGAAGGCCAACAGACTTTGAAACACTAGTGAATAAAATAAACCAAGCATATTAAAAAAAGACCTTGAATTTTTTAAGGAATTGTCAACTTTCCTAACTTTTACCACTTTAATGATAAAATAGCTCTCACTGCATAATTATAATATTAGTTTGAGCAATTGCTCTACATTCATGGCGCCAACTCTATAACTGTAGCGCCATCTATGAACAAAACAGAATAATACGTGACAGCGCCACCCAGTGACGGCTTGAAAAAGTATTACCAAACTCAGATAATAAAATTATGACCGTGACCGCTAGGTTGCGTTGTGTAAATATTGAACGTTGAATCGATTATTATATAGTACTATTTTGAACGTAGAATTTACATAAATTATTATTTTGTTTTTACTTAAAAAAGATTGAAGCTATGTTTTTATTAACTGAATATTACTTAGGGGAAAATAGAATTGCATTTATTACAATTTTCTCATTGCAAATACGTAACAACATTTCTTCGGGGTTAGTCGTTACAGTGTCCATTCACGTACGTATTAACCCTGCAAACCGCGATATAATGCGAAACATGTAACAGCGCGTCACGTATGGTTTCCCGCGCACAATGGCGGGCGAGACGGCCGCGCTCCGCTGCGCGCGCGCCGCCCTGAAATCACAATGGCCGCTAAACATCATCTGACAAACCCTACAGAAACGAAATAACGTGTATTTAGTCCCATCAAGGATCAAAATTGCTTGCGTATTACAAAGTTTTGAAGAAAAATTACATACGATATGCTATCTGAGAAAATTCCAGCTGTAAATAATAAATACTTTTGTGAACAAGTGTTATGGTTGTGATTTTGAACACTTTTTTTTCAAGCATTGTAATTTGTAGTATCTACCTACTCATTATGAGAATTTTATAATTAATCTCAGTAACGGATTTTCCAGTGGTTTTTTAATGAGAACTTGTTACAAAGGTGTCAATACCATACCTTATTACAAATTAAATAACAATTTAACATGCTGAAAATATTGAGTAATGCGGCGGGACTCTCACAGCAGTATCCACAACGAGCAAGTACATAGATACTCATTATTATTTGTATTATTTTTAATTTACAACAGCAGTGTATTTTTTATGTTTCTCAAACAAAAATACAATATGAAATAACTTATTTTGTAATTGAAATGACTTCATGTTTCCCGCGCTCAAGGAAATGTTGGCTCTTTGTTCTCACTTATTTTTTATTCAACACTTATTAGCATACCAGTTAATTAGAGTTAATCGCTTATAGTTTTTACAAACATCCGTATTAACAAACGAAGGCTTTGTTTCGATGTCTTTCAGCTGTCGTAATAACTCCTACCTGCATTATACATTTTATCACTTTTTACTATTGGAGAGAGTAAACATCTCGTGGATGCATAATGACAGTCATTTCCATTCATTTTAATCTCATTACTTTCGTTAATGGAGTTTCTAACTTTAAAATTATCCACTCTTACGCATTAATATCTCTACAAACATTCACAGCGTTGCAAAATCGTGACAAAGCCTGCTATTGTCATCAGTGTGTGAGGGAACATTCCTTACCACCGAAACCAATTTTATCTCGGGTTACATTCTGTTCTTCAGACTACGCAATTATATATGACTTTTAGGTGAAACACTGTAACAATAGGCGACGGTTACCGACAACAATGAGGCTCTGCACTACCGGTGACCCCGCTCTTGCTAAACATGCTAAAGAAGAGCTTGTTGATCGTCTTTTAAACGATCTTGCGTTCGTATCGCAACTCTAATGCCACGTTGCGATACTTTATCGGGCCAAGGTCCGTTGCGACAGGCTTTCTAGCACCTGCGACTAGGATTACATTTGGCTCAACAACATTAAGCATTCGCATTTTATTTAAATTCTCCTCACCTTTCAACCTTCTTAATTTAATTGGGAAAGGCCTACGGTTCTATAATGGCCATTGTATCTCAATCGCATCTAGTTGTTAGTGTAACGAACGAATCGATTTCAACAAATTTGCCGCTAGCGATGATATTGAAACGTTTATAGTTGAAACAGTCGGCTGGGTGCAACCTTGCCTTCCTTTGCAGTCGATTTTCAGCTTGGCACAGATAGAGACTAATGAACCGAGAACATTATGACGGACCTCAATTTCGGTTTGATTTCACTTGCTCATATCGTGCAAGCGTAGGGAGTTGCCACACGAAACTCCAATTCAACTCATCTTCCAATTACTTGAAACAATATGCAAGGGAAACTCATCTGCGGAAATGTTCACTTAAAATTCGGCTCAGAAGTAATTAAAGATCAAACGTAATTTTATGTTTACTGGCACGTTATCTCAATTGCCCATATGGAAAATATTAATGTTACATGAATACATTCTGAAACAGATATGAATATAAAAATTGAGGCTACAAATTTGAAATAGCAAAATTCCAACAAAGTGAAAATACGTGTTATATTTAAAAAAGAAACAAAATTTAAAACCTATATTTGTAATTAAACAAGTAGGTGGAATCTGTACTACATATTTAAAAACTGGAGAACCTTAACAGAATATGGAACGTTGACACAAAATTTGAAAAAACCTAATTTCCTAAGAATTCTCAACATATTTCCTAACATATGAATTTCTTTCCAGTGCTGGAATGATGGGCGAGGGCCTGCTGACGCTGACGTACGGCAAGCACCACGCCTGCATCCTGAACGAGGTGGGCGCGGCGTGGCGCGGCGCCAGGTACTCCGACCTGGTGTTGGTGTGCGACGACGCTGTGCCGCTGGCTGCGCACCGCATCGTTATGGCTGCTGCTAGTCCACTTATCAGGTAAGAACCTTACAATCGACCCAAAAATCCAAATTCTTCATGACTGAAAGAAGAAGCCTTCGCGGCTTCATTCAGAGACGTCTCCGCCACAACTACTTCTGGCAAATAATACAAGTGTTAAGTGCTCTGTTCTAGTTTAATGGGTGATAAGAAAGAGACTATTATAATTCATTTTAAATTGTTATTCTGGAGTAACAACGAATTTATTAACTGCATATGTGCTGCATGCGATAACCACAGAAAAGGAGAATTCGATTCTAAATACAACAAACGTGTATAATACTTAATATTAAAACAGCATGTAACATGTTCCATAAATATTTTTTACCGTTTAACATTATGATACTTGTTAATTAACAAAGTAATAAAGTTTCTTCTTTTCTATTTCAGAAAAATCCTCGATGACACACCTTCAGTCGAGAATCCAGTCACAATTCACATGTCAGGCATTAGCAGTACTCTTATGAAGCATCTCCTTGTCTTTCTATATAGCGGTCAAGCATACATTGAGGTAATTTTACTTGCATTATTACGTTAAGTAAAACAATGTTTTTATTTATCTAAATATTATTTTTATTTTTTCTTTATTTATTCGTATCTAACTTGACTATTTGTATATTTTTCAGTCTGGAGAAATCGATGATATGCAAGAACTGTTTGAACTCCTAGAAATAAAATCAGATGTATGGAAATCTACAAAGGAACGCCAGCAAGCAGAAGAAAGGAACAGATCGTGTGACAGATTAAAACAGAAAAACCTCAAAACGGATATCAACAGTAACGAAAGCAGTAAACACGATGTGCCTTCAGGATCTTCACATTCAGAGAGCGACAGAGTTACACCCGGTGCAAGTTACAGTAAAGACAAAGAACGAGGAGAATCAGAAACGTTAAGTATAAAGAAAGAAAATATGTCAACGAGCAGTAACGACGAAAGAGAAGATGATGACCAAGATGCTGAAAATAGGGACAAAGAATGTGGAAGATTGACATCACGGCGGCGGAGTTCCTCAAATCCGGTTAATTTATCTCTCGCAAGGAACGAAAACATTGGCAGTGAACATGATGACTCTCAAGATTTGGACGTTGAATCAGTCCCAGCAAAGGTATTGTATACTTGTTTAGTATATGTTATACGATTTTTATTGATTAGATTTGTTTATTCATTCTTCCACTATTATAAAGTAAGTGACATGTATTAATAAATATATTCGAATTTTTCAGAATATTGAAAGAAGACGGTCTACATCATCCAGCCAAGAAGACCCACCACAAGGAACAGTATATAGGAGACAACTATTAAATGACCGTATAGGTAGAGGCATAGACAGACCTAAAAGAAAATCACATTTCCTCGAGTCTGAATTGGATTTACGAACTGTGAAATTAGAAGATTACGCACACCTTAAGCCTCCTGATCAAGATCTCATGACACTCGTTCAGACGTCACCAGAAAACTACGTTGTCACGCCGCATCGGAAAAGAAGACCTGGATTTCACAACTCTCCGTCACAAAATCCCCCTTTTGTGTCATTTAACCAGAGTTATTTAGAGGAAATGCATTTAAGGTATGCCCAAGGACCAGCAATAGCAGCTGCTAGTGCTAGGATTGGAGGTTTGCATCCCATAAGTGCATCAGCACCACCATTTTTACCGGAAAGAAGTGCAACTCCACCCACAGCCGGACACGACGATGCCCTTAAGTATCGGCCACCAAGTGCCGGATCATGGGGTCCTTGGCTATGTCAACCCCAAATGGGAGGGGACGAGCCACCTTCAACGGAACATGAACAAGGTTCGAGTAAGCAGGCGCCAGTCCGAGAATACCGCTGTGAGTACTGTGGAAAGCAATTTGGTATGTCGTGGAATCTCAAAACGCATCTTCGAGTTCATACTGGGGAGAAACCATTTGCATGTCGACTCTGCGTTGCTATGTTCAAACAAAAAGCCCACTTGCTGAAACATCTGTGTTCAGTGCATCGCAACGTCATATCTTCTAGCGAAAACGACGGCCGGACGAATACGCCTGGACGGTTCAACTGTTGTTTCTGTCAACTTACTTTCGAGGCATTACCGGAACTCATCAGACACCTTTCAGGACCGCACAATAGTTTACTTCTCAGCAAAAATCTACATGAATGACGTCCGCTCATGTGACGCGGCCGCTCGCGTACTATTGGACTTTGAAACTTCTTCTCTCGGTCAGAGAGTACAATTGTGATATGTGTTTAAAAAGGATATTATGATAAGTGATTAGTTTTAAGAAGAATGATATCGCAGAGCGATACTCAGTAAGGCATTCGCAGGAGAAGGTCGCTGCGGGTGATATTAATGACTAATTTAAAAATCATATTTGCCGAATGGGTCCAAATTGTTATAATTTGTTTAAAAATTATAAACCGGGACCAATACTTTCAGAGATAGTATTTATTTGAAAGATGTATTTCATTAGTAAATATTATTTAAAGCCACCGACACATTAATTCCTTAAGCATAGAAAATAGACAACACTGTCAAAGAAAAGTTGCGAAGTTTGTACAGCCTTTACGTCACATGAACTACCTCCTAATTTAAATCAGTGTTTTCATGAATCTACCGGTGACGTGGTATTGTAATGGCATTGACTTACACTTCGGACTTAAGGTGTACAGTCAGTGATTCTAGTCAGATTTGGAACGTAGAATTTAGACAAATCATTGAGTTGTTCATTCACTTTAATTGTATATGTCCCGTCTGTATCAGTAACATTCTTGGTGCTTTCTATATACGTAACATTTACTGCTTGGGCACTATTTATTAATAATTATGAAGTATACTATGTACCTATATTCTAAAGTAAAAAAGCACAATTTTAAATTATTCTATATTTATATGACTATTATGTATCTTGTCTGTCGTCGCTGGTTCCAATAAGTGCAATCTGATCTGACTCAGCATTTCGCAGCTTTTCAACGACACATTAAATCTCAATATTAGGTTTTAACATGTATGTAACTTCTAAAGTAAATATAAAATGTGTTCTTAATATAATAACTTTTAATCCTTCAGTTCGTTCGTGCCGATTATATTTGCGATGTGGATGAGCACCAAAGATTTGTAAAGCATGGAAGATGTTTTGGTGTATACAATTAAGAGAAATTATAGGGACCTGAAATGATTTTGATTTGTTAAACTTAACGTATGTAGGTACCAATTTAATAATCTCATGACTGTAATTTTATTAACTAATTTCTTTTCTATAACCACTTCCATAATTCCACTACGAGCTGTTTTAGAGTCTTAAATGTCTTTCTATTTTTTTAATAATTTACTACCTTAGTATTAATGTAAAACTTATCAGGCATTATTTTCATGTTAACGGTACTGGATATGTTAACAGTACTTTAGTTCGATTGAACTTTCAAGCTTTTTTGAGCACTTAATCGTGGCCAGTTATTTTTAAACTGTTATTTTAGTTAGCTGGGCGTTCAGTTAGATTGCTACATTAACAGATCGTAACAATCTCCCACATTTAATTCATATGCGATTCGTCGCTTCAATTGAATTCCGTAGGCAGTAACATGTTATTGTTTAATACTCATTTTGTACCGATTAGAATTATTAATGTCATTCGCAATAAATTTCGTTTTTATTGTTCACGTGTTATCAATGCAGAATGTACTTGTAATTTAATAAAACTAAAGTTACCAGCGAGTTGTTCAAAACTTAGAATAATTGACAAAATTGTCGAATCGCTTTAATGATATCTTTCGAACGTTACCTATCGTTATACCTGATTTTTTTGTTTATTTTTGTGTTTTTAACGTCGCGTATTGACGTGTTTTTGTAATTGGGGAACAACTTAATCTTAAGCATTGTGATTTCGTGGTATCCTTAGATAATATCTATGTGATAAACGTGTTTTATTGTTATAAGGCGCAATGAAAACGCAGTCTTCCATCGCGTTTTCCATATTTTCGAACTTTTTATTTGTAAATATGAATTAGGGTAAGTGGACACCGCATGACAAAATCGTCCAAAAACATAATTGCTGCCAACTAATACGTAAAACGTGAACTCGAACAAACCGTAGATGTTTAAGGACTTGGCTCATCGCGAACGAGTAGCGATCAGCGAATTAAATTTGATTACGAGTTTTTATAACAATTTACAACCTAAATACTCGACCGAAATGGTCGACCCCTAGCAAACGATTTATCACTTTATTCCACTTTTATTGGTTCATTATTGTTTTATTTAACATGACTCGAATTTAAACTAAGTGAATTAAAAGAACAAACAAATAATGATTTCACTTCTGTTAATAATTTTCAAATCCAATGTAGTCCAATTTCAAATCCAAATTTTAGTAGTTTTCGTTTACTCGTTCGCGGTGGAACAGGTCGGGAAAGTCGTTTCGAAATACTTCCGTAGTACATAAGATTTGTTGTGATATTTCGGCGGCGAGCCGCGGTTGCCTTAAGCGTAAAATATTTGTAATGCAACTCACAATTCTTATTATTTGTGTTTCTTCGTACTTTTGTATGTTTACTGCGTATAAATTTACGCAATAGCTTAAAAGCCTAAACTGAAAACTTATCATACATTTTATATCTTTACGGATATTTCAACTCGGATCGAATTAAAGCTTTATGAACAGATTGACTAAATATTTTATACAAAAATATAATTTGAAATATAAATCAATACAAACAACAACGAATTACAATAGTGCTTGCATTTTCGAAAATATTCAAGTTCAATAATATTATTAAAACTTTTGTCACAATCACAATAACACAAAAAAACGAATCAATTACCTTAAAATGAGTAAATCTAAAGTAGTTTTAACCGACTTTCTAATAAAAACATTTTATCTATTTGTCGCGTAACAATAACATGTAATTATATATTTTTAAATTTATTATTAGACCTACGAAACATAATAAAAATATGTTCTAATCATTTTCAACATAATAATTATTTCCGTCTGATAAGTCGATAGTAAATAAGGAAGGAAATATTGGTATACATAATACAATAGCAACATTTACTAAGTTTACAATTAAATTAATTTGATTTTGGAAGTATTTTGCTAAATATATATTAACCTTATCCTAAATGATGCAATAATGTTCAACACAACGTATGACGGTACATTTTGTTCGGTATATTAATACCACCGTTATTTAAAACAAATTAATTAATTACGAACAAGGCCGAAAACCGCAATTTAAAATAACAAGTACCTAACATATGATCAGAAAAAATAAACTAAATTATAAAAAGAATAGGTATTTAACCAATGTTTTAGATCTACAAACTGACGATGTTCGGGTTAAAGTAGTCTAAAATCTACATCTACAGGTATATGACAAATACAGGATTAAAACGTATTATTATGCCGCTATTACCACATTATCGCCACCTGGATAATTAGATCGACACTTGTGTGACGGATCTAAATGAATATAGGTGCCCGTACTTGGCTAGGAGCTTATTTCGTGTGTAACAGCCACAACAAAATCTTTGCGCGTTCAAAAAACTATTATATGTTCAATATACTAGTAGTTATGGAGTACTATTATTTTCTTTTTGGATCACATAATTTATTTCCAAGATATAGCCAATCCTATAAATTCTTCCTTATAATACGACACTAGCCAGAATTATTCCTTAAGTGTAATGTTGAATCATTCTATTAACTCAAAAGTTACGAAGAAACACAAAATTCTTTACCTATCGAATCGAAATATTTCTGTATAAATCATGACGTTGTTAAGAGTTATCCAAAGATATTGTATATCTAGATAATATGACTCCGAGCTCGGGAATCCCCTTATTCTTTCCCGCTATTTGTTATCTGTGCTCGCACGTACACGCACATAGACAATCTGTCTTAGACGACATAAATATATAATATCTTTGGCATTATTGTAAATAATTAGTTTGTAAGTTTAAAAAAGAAAGCTTAACTTAACCTTGTTGAACATGAATTCTCTGTTAATTGTAAATTAAAAAGTATTTGTAAGTTTTCACATAGTGTACAATTTTTGTAGATATTGTTTAGAACATTAACATTCTGTAAAAAAATGTGTTCTTACTTTAGTAAATTAAATAATGAGAATATTTTAGTTACACACGCCGTTGTTGTTTATTTTCTTTTATCTAATGTAACCTTTTACTTCTTCAGCAATCATTTTCAACCCATTTATTAACTTTTTGAAAACAGCGCCATCTATTGAGCAATTAAAGAAACATCAAGTGCTAACGATATGTTCTATACAAAAACCTAATGATATAAACTTGTTGATAATCCACGAGACGCAGTAAAGCATCTAGTGCAGGAACATGACTAACTATTAATCTAGCCATTTATGAACACTGGCCACTTAAGACCAGATGGGCTGTATCATTATTAGAGTTTGGTGCTTCTGTAGGAAAAAAATATATATTATAATTATAATTGATTTTCTAAATATTCTGAGATCTAATATTTCTACTTACCTACATTTGTAACACACATAACTGAGAGTCAAAGGGTTACTTAGTCTCCGCACATTGACTAAATGAAAAGGAAGCCGGCAAAACCCTTCTGCCGCAGCGCAAAAATTGTTTCACGCTAGAAATTGTGAGGTGGTAGTACGTCTCTGATGCTCGCTCCCCTCAAAAGCTGGTTTGGCAATGGGAGCAAAGCAATATGTACTAATTTAGCTTTTCTGTGGTCAGCAATCGGCATTAGGCGTGTGTGAAATCCACTAACACGCAACTGTACCATAAAAAAACATCCTAGTCAGTTAGAAGAACCAGTCTTCCGCAATAATAGGTGTAACATAAATAGATGATCTAATGATGATTAATATTAATGAAATAAAAAACAAAATTTTAGTTAAACCGAAACTTTGTAACGGGAAACTGGTATGAAATTCTACCCCGACATTTAATGATTTTTAAGTTATAATTTTTAAGGTGTTTATATTAAGAAATATTAGAAATTAATTATTTTTATATGATCGAAGTACGACATGGCCATCTGTAATCAACCCCAGATAAGATTACAGTCCTACCTGAGATCGGCCACAGGTGCGTTGTTACCCGTGAGGACTAAGTATGGAACGGCTCGGATAAGAATATCTCCCTTATCAAAAACCATCAAACCTTTTAATTTTAAGGTTTTTGGCAATGTTTGAAAATGTGTGAAAACACAGCAGCAAAAATAGGTGTGGTGGAGATGGTGCCGCCGGAGTAGAACCACAAAGGGCTCTACCAGTTTTACAGATGCTGGAATTTTCCACATCAACCGACGACAGTCATTTTTTAAAATCTGAGATTTAAAGCAATGTTCCTGTATTTTTCAATCACACTTAATTTGAAGCAAAATGCTTTATGACTACGCGATACATATAATTTAGTTTCTCCTATACGATGATAGATGGCGTTGAGCAGGAAAATAGCGATTATGATCTGTGTAAAGCCGATAATAAGTAAAATAACGAGAAAATTGAAGAAAAGTGAAGCTAACACACCTAATCAGGTGTACAAACGGTGTAACGCGCTATGTAACGTTTCATAACTAGTATATTATGTAAAGTCATGCTTAGTAGACGAAAACCTGCATATTGCAGTTAGCAGCAGGGACGTTAGGAACCACACCGTAAACACGGTAAGTTACGAGCAATTTTCAACAGATTAAAAACAAAGATTCTTAATATAATAAAAATATATAATAAAAACTATAGCTCCATGTGTCTGTACATCTCATAAATAAAAAAATATTTGGGTTCTAAGAATGAATAATAGTAGAAAAAATTACAATTTGTTTTTTGAAATTGCACTAAACTTTTCACTTGAATTAAAAAATAGCAATTTATGAGTATATCTATTTATAGCAATTAATGAGTTACGTACCATCTAATGGAAACGTTTAGTTTTTGTTACATTTAGATTCAGCTAAAGTTATAACTTTTGGCAAAGTTCCTGCTCCCTGAGAAAGTTACTGCTCCCGTTATAAAGAACTGGACAAAAATTCATCTTTTCTTAGCAAACTGTGTCTTGCAGCGGTCAACATATTGGCCTGCGACACAAAGGGTTCCAGGTTCGATTAATTCTTCACCGTATAATTATTAGTACGTATTTTAAAATGTCTTAAATTTAGGTTTATATTTGTGCACATGTTTGAGTTAAGCACAAACAGAAAAAGAAGGTAAAAACAGAAATCTGTCAGTCAAAGATTGTGTTAAATAACACAATCTTTGACAAATTGCATGTTGTGTTAGTCATATATATATAGCATTATAATTCTACGGAGATATAAAGATAATAATCCTTGTCAATCCATTACTATCCCACTGCTGGACACAGGTCTCCTCTTAGAATGAGCAACTTAGATCATAGTCTACCACCGTTGTCAAATGCGAACCTTGAGCACCCTTCTCGATCTTTTTCGAATGAACTATTAATTTCTAATACATAAATTTGAAAATTTAAGATTTTTTTTAGAACTTTCAGATACAGAGGCTAAGTGTCTCATCGCTATTGTATAGTTTCCAAATATGTGATAAGTAAATAAAAATAATGGATTAAATATGTTCATAAAAATGAGAGCACGCTAACAGAAAGCGAGCGTACTTAATCCTGCATTCACATACATACTTACATTCAGGGTTAAAAATAGACAGGGAGGATAGAAAACAAAAAGAGGTGTGGAACCGGTAAGAGGCAGATGGCTCACATCTTTTTGCGAAACCTGTAGCTCTCTGGGAACATTCCGAAACTCATCTTTCGTGTTCTGGACTCTGAATGCTGATAATTGTGACCATAATCCACATAATGTTTTGTTCTTAGCCATTTTATTTTACCCATTCACAGTTCAATGTCGTCGAGCTAGGGAATGTTGTGCCATCTTTCTTTCTATCATATTTTTTCAATGTCAGGGGTGCACAAGACGAATCATACTCTTTCTGATTTATTTTTTTCAAGAATAGCAACGCATCCATATCCGTGATAGATTGCTTGCTCATTTACTATGATTTTATTTAAAAATACAAAAAAATAATCAGTATCAAGCGTTTATATCAAGTGGACATTCCGTTTTTCAAAAATAATATAATCTATCCTTACAATGATAGAACCTATGTCGATAATAGTCAAATCAGGTCAAATTCAAGAGTAAACTTTACAAGTCATACATTTTTTCTTTACGTTATACAGTAACGATAGCAGCATGAACACTGATACAAGAAGAATAAAATTATGAACCAACTTAAGAGCACGTATCTATTCCTTAATCGCTTAAAACGATAGTAAGTACTTTGCTACATAAAATTTGTTCGAAAGGATGTTCTATATCTATTCTTAGACAAACAAAAACTGCAGATCCAACTTGGAGAGAGACGTTTCCAGGCTCAATGTGCCTTTCGAGGGCAAAAACAAACAATGCAAACCCATTAACACACACACTGGACGCTCACCTAACAAGGATCGTTGCAAAATTCATTACCACTGCCTCCATAATTCAGGTCCTTACTAGATAAGGTTCCATTAGATAGACCGGTTCGGATCGCAGGTTTAAAAGCGAGTGCCGGGACGTGGGACCTCATTCCCGTACAGACGTCCCTAGGCTCTCCCGGAACGATGTGGCGCTTCACTATACTAGTCCTGGTCGCTACTGCGTCTGCGCAGATCCCGTCGCTAGGATGGTGTCCAGACTATCAGGTGAGTTTCTTTTTCTTTTCCCATTGGCAACTTTATGTGACGATGCTTTTTACAATTGTTTATTAATACTTTCAATAAAATTGATTAGGTACACCTTTATTTATGAATGATATTATCTTTATTATTTATTCTATCCACATCTTTCTTTTATTTCATTACTTTATTGACTTTTATAAAACATATTTTGTTAATGTAATATCTCAATAATCATTTTATTTAATAATTATTTAGTATAAAAAATCCTATGTTTTAAAAAAACATGCTCGTAATATTTTTAATACAAATAATTTATAACAATTTATGTCCCAAAATATTTTTAATTCTTGTAAAATATTACTAAATAATAAAGCGCGGTGGACTAAGGCCTAAAATTCCTCTCGCTATGAGGGGAGACCCGTGCCCAGCAGTAGGATAATAATAGGTTGCCGGAAATTAGTACCATTATAAAATTTTAACCATCACGCTACTTATTTACTTTAATTTGAATTTTCTTAAAGCGCTCTCCTATTTAAACGCTCCATATTATTTTTAACAATATCACTTCAAATAACCTCCTGTTCACATACCGCCGTATTTATTCTATATCAACTATCATACAACTAACCAAATTCCGATCAAATGCATGATTGGCTGGATTTATTTTCGCAGTATCACTAAAATGTCCAAATTTAAGCTCGTCCTTGACCTCGCAAGGTCACATGTGACCTCATGAGCTTATATAACGGCACAACGGTAAGACCGGTCGCGGGTCAACGACTTCCACTTTCGGTTTCGCCATTCACAAGTGGTCCTGTTTAGCAAGCTTCAATTAATTCACCTGCTTTATATTCAAATACTCGGGTTCTAGGAATGATGACAATATTATTACGTTCACTGTCGAAGAGATGTAAATGTTTGATAATAATAACTTTAGAATTTAAATATCACGCAAAATTGCTAGATAAGTCTATTGTGATATAAAAAGTGAAAGTAAAAGAAAATCATACAAAATCTCTTAACACATTAAATGGAAGATAAAATTGAAATCTTGAAATTAGAATTGGAAGTTAAAAGAAATATCTAGGTACTTTAAAGCAATTTTGTTTAAAATTTCTATTTTAATAGTCTGGTCACTTAAATGTTCATATGGCGAATCATTTTTAAACTTTAAACACTATAGTAACTATATCCTTCCATAAATATACTTTTCTATAAGCATTAAAACATATTATTAGTTAAAGTAATACGTAATTTGATATATATTTATTTAAGCACATATTTATTCATAATGTATTTATATAATATCCATCGTGTATCGTGTATCTCTTTACAATATTTGAAGTAGCAAACAAGAGTACACTTTATGGTAAGTAGACACTACCGCTCATGGACATCTGTAATCAGCTCCATAATATGGATATCACAGAATTGCAGTTCTACCTAACTGATGAGGCATCTCTTGAGCCTGAAATAATGTCAGCCGTTACATATACCCTACCACCGACTCGCAAGGACTGTTTTACGCTAGAAATAGCTTTAATATAAAGAAAAACGGTAACAGTATCTTTGCTGACTGAATGATTCAATTTGACATCAAGTGTGTAGATATATTCTTATTTTCCCCTTAAATGTCTATCTTTATTGCAAAATTAATTGTACCTGTTGAATTTACTTCAGTTATACAATGAAAAGTAATAAACCAATATCCATTAACAGCCGATGGCCAACTTCAGCATCAACCGCTTCCTGGGCGACTGGTACGAGGCGGAGCGCTACTTCACCGTCACCGAGCTGGGCAGCCGCTGTGTCACCACCAAGTACGATAGCACGCCCGAAGGCAGGATCCTCGTCTCCAATGAAATCACCAACTCCTTGTAAGTTTATCTCTTTTGAAATAACCTTTTGTATTGAAGCTATATAATTAACATTGAATGTAATTAAAACGTACTGAAGCTCGATCGTTAATCTTAAGTTTTAAATTAAAATGTAGTTATCCAGTTATATCATCTAGAATATCTTAATACATACATGTATTAATCATTTCTGTAAAATGGTTAAAATCCTAAATTGTTATTTTCTTTCTATCATGCACCATTTTAAAAGAAGTATCAAAACTATATTTTCCATAATATATGCATTTGTATTATGTAGTTACATATAGGAATTTTTCGTCTTTAGCACCTTAATATCGAAATCTTGCATGAATTCCAAAATAAATATTTATTTTGTTGTCTTTATCAGGACTGGTATGAAGCGTGTTATGGAGGGCTACCTCCAAATGATTGGTCGCGAGGGCGAAGGTCGCATGATCGTCAAGTACTCCTCCCTGCCCATACCCTACGACAACGAGTTCAGCATTCTCGATACTGATTACGATAACTACGCTGTTATGTGGTCCTGTAGCGGTATCGGCCCAGTACATATCCGTGAGTAGATAATTATCTAGAAATTATAAGTACATGAAATAACATACTTAAAATTTTAATTATTTAAATTAATTTTAACATTAATAATCATCAAAGGCAACTCAGTCTAAATCTGCCGTAATCATTAGTAAACGCTATAAAGTTATTTGGTTAGACATAAAATACATAATGTCAAAAATGAACTCCAGAAAAATACGTATGCTTGTTACAAAGTTCTGTTATCTTGCGATTTATAATACATAACATACATTCTTACCTGCCACTCGATTTATTCTCAATACACGTTACGTACATATAAACACATACAAACTATAATAAGTCGTGATTGTAAACGACTTCAAAAACGAGGAGGTTCTCAATTCGGCTGAATTTTGTTTTTTTTTGCAAAGGGTCCGTATCGTGTAAATCATTGAATAAAATAACAGACGAAACTGGAAATTAGACTTTTTAAAGAGATACATTTTCATCCTATATCGGTACTTTTTTTTTGTCTCTTTAGTAACTTCTTTTTTCTCTCCAGAGAACGCATGGATCCTGACAAGAGAGAGACTGGCTCCACCAATGGTGATGCAAAGTGCATACATGACCCTCGAACGTTATAAGATCTCCAGAACTTTCTTCGTGAAGACCAACCAGGATGACTGCACCGTGCTGCCCATCCCAGTGGCTCTGGATGCGAAGGCCAGTGATGATGATGATGAGGAGCTCAAGAGCGCGGTTGTCGCACCTGTTACTGAGGATAAGAAGGTGGAGGTCGTAGTATCTCCTATTGAGGTAATTATGAGTACCATTTTAAAATAACGCGATGATAATATTATGATAAATAGTCGTTAAAAGTAAAATTTAATTATATTAATGATAATTAAATAAGATTAATATTAGTACCTTTACAATACTATGACCGGGTATTCGTGTTAATTTTAATATTTTTTTCATTTTTGAGAAAGTTATTATTTGAAAGTTATTTTCGTCACATAAGTAACCTGATGAACCTGTTTTTTTTTTAGAAAAGTGTAGAGCCTGAAGTGAAGCCTGAAATGGTTCAAGAGCGCTCCGCAGTTCCAGAGATGGCTGAAGAGATGAAGCCTGCCGAAATGCCCATGAAGGACATGAAAACAGACGAGAAAGACATGAAAATTACAAATGAACTCGACAACATGAATCGAAAAGAAGAAATGATGCCGGCCATGGAAGAGAAAGACAAAATGGAAATGCCGATGCAACCCACGTCTTAATTTTCCTTCAATCTTAAACTAGCAATAATGTAAATGTGTGTCTGATGTGTGTAATAACTGAACACCATAGGGCTATTGTACCAAATAACTCACGGACAGATGTAAGAACGAAAGCAGATACGGGATCGTCTTTTTGGGCGCTATCTAAGTGGTTTTAGTCTTAGGTACGCGATAGTCATTTTTTGTAAAGAATAATTCAACGCTGAAATAAAGTGCTAAAATAGTTAACAGTTTATTATTTGTTACGTGGCTTCTGGCTCTACATTAAAATACACGTTTTTATTTATAACTCGACCTACTCATTACTGATTCCATGTCTATATAAGCATATAAACACATTAATATCTATAACGCACTATACATTTTTTTAACAAAATACACTACATTTAATTAAAGCAGTTAAACAAAATGTGAAATTAAACTAAGAATAACAATGCAAGAGATATTATTAAATACTACAAGTTCCTGTTTGTTAAACTTTACTTAGTTTCTGATAGAATAAAAAACTCATGAAATAAGCAGAATTATTAATAGTACATATTAACAAAATAAGTAGAGTTTGGTGATCAGCACTTTTATTATTACAGTAAATAATTGATTGGTGTGAAATAAATTATATTCAATTACATTTAGAATATTTAGACACTTAATATATGTATGTATATTAACGTCTATGGGTGGCAAGGGCCACCTACCATCCGGTGAACAGCATGTTCGTTTGTTAATTCATTCTTAAAAAAACCCTCAAACAATATAAATTATGCAAATGATACAATCTATACATAATCTATAAAGTTTGTAATAATGTTACAAGATATTATTCAAAGTAGAATAAATAAATCGTACAATAAGTACTGTAACAATTTTTATACAAATACTTGCACTATAAATAAAGTATTTAAAGAAAAAAATAGCAAAAGAAACGGGTCTGATTGTATTGGTCAGGCTGATACTGCGCGCCCACTCCCGGCCGCTATCCCACTACTGCCCGATACGGGGACTTTTGGCTGCTGGGTTTCCCCTCTGGCCCGGTTCGCCCCTCCTTAGTTAACCTGCATCCCCCAGACTCCTCCGGGGGATCCATATTAATACCGGGCTTAGTGTGGACGTCCAGTCAACATGGGCCACGCAGCACCAGGACTCCTGACCTCAAACCATCCTCCGGTCCCGACTTCCGAGTAGCCGGATTACAGGAGACGCCACGCTCCCAGTCGAAAGATGAGGCGAATTTACCGTACATAATGTGAGAAAAGGACGTAGGTTCAAATCCTATTGAACCAGTTTTATTTCAAATATGTTAACTTGCAATTTTTATATTTATAACTTTTTAAATTTATCTTATTTAACAATTGTGAAATTTTCCTTTTAATTTTTTTGATAAATAGTACACAAAACATTTTTATAACAATCGTAAACACAACGCACTCTACATTGCTCACATCACACCATGCTACACAGTAATCGTTTACAAGCTGAATCATAGATGGCGTTAGTATTGTCATATAATTTGTATGGAACATAGTATCGGGGCTGTCTCCATACATTACGAAGATGAGAGAGCGCGTAGTGAGGTTCGTCGGTCAACAATTGAAGGAGTAAATTTGGAAAGGCTATCTTTAATTGTAAACAACACAAAGCACTAGGCACCTGCAATTCTTAAGATAACATTGGCAATACTAACCAAGGAACACACAAACCTAAGGCTCTATATCGACTCTCCCACCGTCTTAGTAATGAATTCGTTGAGCGGAAGATAAGTAATATATTCCTTAAAATTAACATCAGTACAAACACTTCGTATAGGCTACCTACTTTACTCGTATACCTACCTCTTAAATATAAAAGAAAACAAAAGCATTTTTAGTAGCAAATCCAAATGCGTCCAAAAATTCTTAAGTCATAAGTAGAGTTGTAAGTTCTCTTAGCTCTAAGTTGCTTTGTAGATAATCTAAATGCAAGAGCAGGCAATCACAGACCTTCCGCCTTTGCTAGAGGGAGGGACTACAGCTGATTAGGCTATTGTCGAACCTTTTATTTAATAAGGATTGCTAATACAACGGCACCTTCTCTCTGGTATTAGGTAATTCGATAATTTAACCTAGAACCTTTTTAGTATCACCTCATAACTGTAAGCACTGTACCAACTAGTCTGGATATAATGAAAATATACAAGAAGTTAATTTTATATTAATTAGCTGGTTACATCATAGCTCCAAACTTTTTAGGATCGTACGTAATCAAAATCATAAATATAATAAATCTTTATTGTACGTACATATTTATTATCATACTAAAAACGTCATATTTTTAATACGAATTGTAGCGATAATTAAGGTATTAATAAATACAAGTTTATAGGAATAGGCAAAATGAGGAGTTTCACCCAGTAGTTACTATTAAATTCTTTTTTTTTTTAGTAATGGTTTAAGTCAGGATCTTAAAATTTAATACAAAGTTCAAAAGGTAAAACGAGGTACAAGCATAAAAAACATATACATTTGACTGTATCTTATGGAGAAAACAGATGGATCATACATTATAATGGTACAATGGTATTATGAAGGTGGTAGAACCCTATGTAGTTCGACTCCGACGGCACCACCGTCACACCTATTTCTGCTTAATAACAGCAGTGTTCAGCGCTGCTGTGTTCTGGCTTGAAAGGTGTGTTCAGGGAGACAGACTTATCCGAGGCGTTCCATCTCAGTCCTCAGGGGTAGCAACGCACCTGTGGCCAACCCCAGGTATGACCGTGATCATATCTAGGGTTGCTTACAAATGTTAAAGGGCGGTAGTGGCCACTTATCATCAGGTGGACTGCAAGCTCGTTTGCTACTCCCATGTTATAAAAAAATATATGCACTATGTTCATATACTAAAGATCTACTGATATTACCTAATAACGGTTTTAATACTTTGTTAAACTATGCATTAACATTAACACTTTTTATCAATACGCTCATAGATGTATGGTACAATTAGTTGATACTTCCCTCAAGACGAAATAACCGGCGCCGGCGCAGTCGACTCGTGACCACTAACAAGGCTGGCCGAACCGTTATTTGTATACAGTATTTTATTTGTATACAATATCATATTTTATTTGTATACAGTTTTATTTTGTTAAGTGTTAATAGTGTTTGTGATTCTTTGAAGGTGAGTCGGAAATGAATTTATTCAAACAGGAAATCTAACATTTCAATGATAGAATGAGTTTATGATTCGTATTCGTATGTTTTTATTTCGTTTTATTCAATTGTGCATTAAACTTAAATAAGATTTTGATCTGGTATTATCTAGGAATTATTGTAGGAGTATTTTTGAGGTAGCAAAAAGCGTGCAGTCTGAACAATAATAACAATAACGGTTCACACTCATAGCCCTAGAAGTCATTCGGTACCCATAAATCCCACTGACGTACTGCAGACATCGGCTTCAGGTAGAACCCCTGTCCTATATGGAGTTATTTTCTTGAGCTATAGTGTTCAAGTGAACTACGTGCTCATTTTCGACTTCTATGTTTATAATACCAAAGATAAGGTGGTAGAACTCTATGTATTTCGACTCCGGCGGCACAGTGTTAAGCACTGCTGTGTTGTGGTCTGAAGGGTGTGGTAAGGGAGACATACTTATTCGAGGAGTTCCAGCTCAGGCCTCAGGGATAGCAACGCATCTGTGTTCAAATTCGGGTAGGGCCTTGATCTCATCTGAGGTTGATTACAGGCGTCCATGGGCGGAAGTGGCCACTTACCACTGCACCTTCGTTTGCTTCTTCGATCATATAAAAAACCTATCACTAACTTGGTCGAACCCAACACTATGCGTCGGTATACAACAAAACACATAACGCAAGAATAAATTCAGAGGTGTGTATAAAAACGGTGTCATCTTATCGGACATTATACTTATACAAAACGAAGGGCTCAGGCGAGAATTAAATGTTCAGGTTTCTTTAAAAAAGCACAACGCCTACAGTCCCGAGGGAAAATATTTCTGGCTGGAGCAATTAATTCTTCAAAGGTGGCAGGCGTAAGGAAACCGGGACAAGATAGCGTTGGACACTTATAAAATTACAAGATTATCTCGGATTAAGGTTGGTTTTCTGGACGCAAGACGTGTGATTCTGCGATTTTTGGTTGAAAAATTGTCTGTCTGTCTGACGAATCTGTTTATAAATACTAAAATTTGATTATTGTGTTCTTTAAAATGTTGTGAAGTTTGAACCAGAATTGGATTTACAATGAAAGTAATGTAACTTTCATTATGGCCCCAATTCTGGTTTTCTGCAATCAAACAGGTAAAACTCTTATTCCTCTAAAATCTCCTAAAGTTATTATTACCTCTTCATCACTTTATATCACTTCATAGATCACTTCACTTCCTGGAATAGCTTATTTAGTATAAGCTATTCCTCTATCATATTTTATACGTTATTTAAATCTCCCAAATGATAAAACAAGTATCAACCTATACAGAGAAATGTGTTTATGAAAGAATATTTTTTTCGTGAATTTCGTAATTTGTGAAGCAATTACAAATACACTTTCTCGTTTCAATTATAATCACAATGTACTAGTATTACATTTTGTTTTTCAGGATGCTATGACATTTCATCATATTGCGTAAAATCGCCCAATCGTATTCTCAAAACGGGCCCTTAAGGTTTTTAGAGTACCCGCTGCGATGTCTCCCATTACAGTCTCCGTCAACGATAATTATTTGAGTGCGGCTTTCTTTTCCCTCACTAACTAATTTAGTTGGGTTTGTTTGGGGATTAAATAGATTTTCTATTAAAAGAGTAGGACCGACCTTCTTTTGTCCGGCATCGTGACACAAATTTGATTTGATAGGCACATCTGAAAATTGTGACTAAATTATTAAGGTAATGCCGGGGACTAATCCATTACACAAAACGAATTATTTTGAGAAAAGACCGTTTTTTTAAATCTCTTTTTTCGTGTTTTTTTAGGTTCGACTCTGAAAATACCATCGCTAAGGGCTGTATTTCGCCTTCAAGGATATAAGGGTAGGCTCATCCTTAACAAGTCCTTCATCATTCAGATATCTGACTGGCCGGGAACCGAACCCGGGTTCCACTGCGTGACAGACCGATATGCTAACCGCTCCACTACGCCGTCATATAAACAACGATTCTACCTAATTTTATCTCATATTAATCTGTTTTAGATATGTGCGTATGTTTCCCCTAAAACCACTGTTGTTTTAGCTAACGCTATATCCTGAAATATACGTCAGTTCTAAACTTAATAAGCTTGCGTAAGCGTAATATATGCGAACTTTATATACATGTGATACATATGGGGTGCATTATCATAATAATGCGCAAGTTTAGATTAAACTAAGCTTATAATTATTCTGCGCTTAGCGAGTATGTAGCGTAGCTTCTAAACAAGTTTTGAACCGACTAAAAATACTATTATAATGTCTAGTTTTCAGCTTTACATTACTGACGCTAATACATAGATGATACCAATGTTTTCGTCACTGTTTGGCTGTAAAAGTATTTCTAATTTGAACTACTATGGTCTATGGTAAAAATGATCACGATACTTTTTTCTTTCCATGGCAACAAGGGACTTATTTTTATCATTTAATAAACATGAAATAGAAGTCAATCTTACTTTTTTCTTAAAATAGGCCTCATAAAGAATACTGCCTATGCCTTAAAAATACATCTTATAGTCTGTTTAAATGATATGAATAATATTTTTCTTATTAAATTTAAAACTTGTACTTGTATATACAAATATCTATTACAAATTTATTTATCTTACCGAAATGTAACTATTTAAATCTACAATTAGGCTATTCTCACATATAGCGGAATAATCGCTTGAAACCCGCCTGAATTACTGTCTTAATGTAGGCATCATACAAATCAACTTGGCACCATCATACACGGCACCGACCATAAAGCTATTATATAAGTCTGATATACACTTGGCGTTTAAATCCAAAGCAGCACCACTGCAGTCACTTGTCCAACAAATTGGCGCAACAAGATTACAGCGCTTCAGAATTACTCTCGGATTGTGGGAATGTGGCACACCGTCATTTATGTATCTCGTAAGCGAGCTGGCTTGTATGTAAGTCACGTAAGTCAAAATGAGCCTCTACTTATACGAGGTGGCTTATAGCGCGTTGTTCTGTAAATGGTTAGGCATTATTTGAGTTATACTCAATTGTTTCAACCAGCAACATTGACAGCAGTGATGGTCAGATGATTGTGACTTAGCCTCTCAATCTGGGGCCCCGATGATCGAATGATCCTTAATCTCACTCACTATCAGAATAGACCTGAGCCCAGCAATGGGACATTAATGAATTGACGACGATTCCATTGATTGGCAACACATTTACGGTCATTTTCAATTAGATCTGTCTTATTTGTATTTATTTTTTGGTATGGTTCTAGGCCACGGACTGTATGCTAAGTTTCTGTGATGCCCTTCTTAATCTTTATGTAGGTACACCATATTTTCGTAATGACACATAAGTAATGACTTCTTATTTAAGATATATAATAATTACAATCGGATATTTGTGAATAAAAACTTTAATTCCTAAATAATATTTACATTCTATCAAACTTATTAATAATCCACATGTGTAAGGATATAAATCCATATACATACTTCCATAATTTCGAAATAAATAAATTAGTTAAGTTAAATAAAATTTCAACAAACTTGAATTTTCAGCAAAAGTACTGTTGATACCCTTAAATCTCATCGTTGTATCCTTTGAAAGATTTCTTGTTCATCTTCACGAACAGATCCCAGAAGGTCAATCTGGTGTGGAAAGGTCTAGTTCCCATTGACAAATTGAAGTTAATATTAAGGAAGTTCAGTGTCTCCTTCGTTGCTGGTAACCACTTTTCTGGTAAAAGATCTTTTGTCACTGGGGTAGGGTCTCTGAAAAAACATTAAAAATAGTATCTCAATTTTTATAAAATTGAGGTAGCAATCGAGCATGCAGCCCACCTGATAGTAAGTGTCCGCTGCCGCCCATGGGCATCTATTACCAACCCTAGATAACATTACAGTCCTACCTGAAGTCAACCACAGATGCCATGCTACCCCTGAAGACTAAGTTGGAACGCCTTGGATAAATATTTCTCCCTAACCACCTCTTAAACCAGACCACAGTAGCGCTTTACACTGCTGTAGGCACTAGGCAGAAATAGGTGTGGCGGTGGTGGTGCTGGGGTCGAACAATAAAGGGTTCTACCAACTTCAAACGGTCTAAATCAAATAAATGCATGAATCTTATAATTTTTTTTTATAAATCTAATCCTATTACTTTTAGCTGTACATCTTTCATTTTTGTATTCATTCTACAATCTACAAATCTTCAAGACACTTCAAAGTTATAACTATAATCAATATTCTATATCAAGTATTTGCACCTAGAATCCTCTAAAGTTCATCATTACATGGCCGCAGATCTGGTCACGGGAACGCATGTCAAAACTATATAATTAATCTTATATTTCTAAAATGTTGGATAAGACTTCTTCTTCCATTGCGAAAGAGTATCATAAAATATGTCAAGGTTTAGGCAGATATCATTGAATTTATCTTATCGCATTTTTTCATTTAAACCCATTCACCTGACTTTCAGTGACGTGTTCACTACATTCACATTTCTGACAATCCTAACACCACTACTGTATGTTAAGGTATAAATACTCCCACTGTAGCCTCAGTGTTTGGCCAGTCTGCACGCGCGGGAGCGACGTGGTGACTCAAACGTATGGAATCCGCTCGGCGCTCCCGCGTGCTCACT
>DWPV01000200.1:0-35180 GCA_018251915.1 Urbanus proteus proteus
CCACATAACCCGGCGTCGCTCCCACGGCGTCGGGTACCTTTTGAAGGTTTCCCCCTCGTCAACAAAAAAAAAAGGTACAGTTTAGCAAATTAAACTCCATTTTTTCTTAAATAATGGTCGCATTTTGACCATTGCGACCCTAAAAGCTATACAACTAGCTACTTGTGAAAACGACTCTACTTTGCCTAGGTATACTCTATAACCGAATGCGCAACCGGTAATGCGTGTAATAGATGAGCGAACGTAAGGAAGGAAGTTTCGTTTAAGGTTTTGTTTAGGTTTACATTTATTATGCGTGGAATCTTTCTGAGAGACAGAATTCCCAAAATCACAATAAAACAAAAGCAAAAAAAAAAAACAAAATCCGATTCAATTAGGGATATGAAATTATTTCGTATTATCGGACAGTTCCGACTGCGGCAACGGATTTTCAAGGAATAGAAAACAAAATGAACTATGTTCAATCAATTAATGCTTTACTATATGCGCAGACATACCTTTTAAAAGATAACCTCAAAGAAATAGACAGACAGAAAAACATTTTTTTATAGGACATTTGCTACAGGTTTCGTAAAAAAAAATGTTATTTTGATATTACAAACAAACACTTCAAGTTTATTTAATTGTAACTAATTATTACTATTTTTCTCTTCATGCGAACCTTCTTTGTGCCTTATCAAAAATGTTAAAATAAAACAGTCGAATTGGTCGAGTCGTTCTAGAGTTTTTCGCATAGCTACTCATTTAGCGATTAATTTTTCTTTTATATAGATTCCTGAAAAGGAACGTCGCACTCAATAATTAGGGAAGTCTGAAAAATTTTCGTTCGTTGATCTATGAAAATATAGTCCAAGGTTCTTTTTACTTTTGTAATATGGTCAAGTTTTAACTGTGGTACTTTCATTAGATACAGACTACGAAGTCTAGAAACTTAACTTAAAACTTTTTTGTAATAAGGCCGTAAGTGTATAATCATCTTTTGTAATAAGAAATTGTATTAAACCTTTGTTTAAAACCGAAACTAATGCTAGTCTTCGTTTTATAATAAGGGGGCATAAATCTAAACAACATCGATTTTTGTATTTTTACTTATTAATTGGAAACATCGATGTATCGATACTCTTAACATTCAATATTTTACTTGACGTAATTGACGTACGCACTTCACTAGTCCTTTCAAAATTTACTTTTCTGTCGGGGTTAGTGTTTTTGTGAAAATCTATAATTTTTATAGATATCACTCAATGTTTTCATTATTTATTAAGTGAATTTTGTGCAGTGGTTAATTAGGATAAGCATTAGTGTAATATTTTTGTTGCATATTTTAGGTAGAGTAAGGTTATCTCAACCATGGGGAAAGGAAATAATATGATTCCAAATGGCCATTTCCATAAGGATTGGCAAAGATTTGTGAAGACGTGGTTTAATCAACCTGCCAGGAGACACCGCAGGAAGCAAAACAGAATCAAGAAGGCTAAATCTATTGCGCCTCGACCTGCTGCCGGTCCTCTGCGTCCAGTGGTACGCTGTCCTACCGTTCGTTATCACACGAAGGTTCGGGCTGGCCGCGGATTTACGCTAAGGGAAATTCGGGTAATTTTTTTTCATATTTAATTTATTTTCAATTGTTATACTTGCGTTTATTTTCGCCATGCTGAGTATTGCAATTGTTCATTTATTTATACGAAGTTTTTGTAAACCTTGAATTGAAATGTAAATAATCGTAGAAACTGTAGCTATAATTTATGTAGTTTCACCTATTTGTAGCCTTTGTGGTGATTTGGTTTGTTAATAATGAATACTGCTTATAATTATAAATATTTGCTATATTTATTAGGTACCACATTTTATACATGTTCACTATTGTCATGTTAATAATAAACATCTTATTACCCTATTAATAACTTACTAAATGTAAAAACATCATTACTTGCCCAAACACAGTAAATGAGTAAAATATATATATTTTTGAAATTACATTTCTTATCATAGATTATAGACTATAAATTCATATTAACTTAACCTTAATTTTTAGGTTTATATAGGCTCCTTGCTTACATGCTAGACACCTTAATCCACTGCTACTATTATTAATTTGATAATAGGGTTTAATTCTGATTTTTTACTTATATTATCAAGGATTGGATACATTATAATATGTAATCGGTACTCACATCAATAGCGAGTACCTGTCACATATTTTAATGCTTTGTTTCTAAAACAAAAATAGTCACTTAATCTGTTAAATTGATGGTTAGAAGTTTGATCATTGCTATTTTATTGGTTTGAAATTGAAGTGCAGTTAAACCGTGAAGTAGCTAGAACCAGTATAATTTTTGACTAGTTTTTTTTTTTACACAGTTATACATTCTCATATATTCAGGGATCCTTAGTGCATTTTTTACCATTGACTATTATCAAGCTAATTGAAAATAACATATAAAAATTGTATAAAAGAATTTGTATCTGTAATTTTATTCGTAACGCTTTATTTAAAACTGAAAGCACTAGTACAAATGTACAAGGTAGAAACCACAGATCAGGAGTGTAGCAGTGTGGTGCATAGTATTTCGCCAACTCTCTGGTTATTATTAATTAATACTGAATCCAAATATATTAGAATTGTTATCTTGATAAATTATTGCATATGATGTAATTCTTAATTTTTGATTTAAGGCTGCTGGTCTCAGTGCTGCTTTTGCTAGAACCATTGGTATAGCAGTAGATCCCCGCCGTCGGAACAAGTCTGTGGAATCATTACAAACAAATGTGCAGCGACTGAAAGAATACCGTGCTCGCCTTATTCTGTTCCCTAAGGGCAAGAAGGTAACCTATTGTACATATGTTATTTATGTTTAGTTATGACATAATATGTATAAGTATATTTGAAGCTCATTGCATTGCATGACCATTGGGCATGACCAATGGGCAAGTGAACATTGAAGGCCATGGAAACAATGTTTTATTTCTTACTATCAAATATTTTGTACTATACGTTACACATTTATTATTACACATTCCATTTTTTTTTCACTATGTAACTACATGAATTACAATTCCTATTTGTAAATAGGTACTGAAGGGTGAGGCAAATGAAGAAGAACGTAAACTTGCAACACAATTACGTGGACCACTAATGCCTGTGCAACAACCGGCTCCCAAGTCTATTGCACGCGTCATTACTGAAGAAGAAAAGGACTTCAAGGCTTACCAATATCTTAGAGGGGTAAGATGTATTTTTATTACTTATCTTCTTATCTGTATCCAATACTGACATGTAAATTATTTAGTTAAATTTTAAACGACTCTTTTTCTCTTATCATGCAATCAATTTTTTAAACTTCCCTTTAACATAATGCACATGCCTGCAAGAATCCCTACTCATTAAGTATATATCAATGTATAACACTATATATATATTTTCGTATTGTTTTTATAACATTTTTATGAGTTTTCAGTGTTATTATTTGCCGATTAATTAATTTTATTAGTAACTTAAAGTTAAAAATTAGGTACAATAGATAGGTTGTAGATACAATATATTAAGAACAAATTACAATTTATAATGGTTTATCGGATGAAAGCTAAATAACAAAATCTAGGAATAGATTGTTTGTGTGATTTTAAGTGAGAAAACCTAAATTACTTTAAATACATTTTTGCATTTGTAGTCCAACAATATATAAACAAATAATATTTATTTATTTTTTAATAGGTAGGTACTTCATATTACACAAATGTAAATTATTATTATTACATTCTCCAACTACAGACATTTCTAAGTTATTTTATTAGTTTTAGCTTTCATCAGTTCAATTGTAAATATTAATGATAATTCATTCTAATTTTGTATCTAGTCTATGTATAGCATCTTATTTGTAGCTACTCTTTTACCAATTAAAATCTATGAATCAAAATTTTAATACACTGAAAACTTTAAAAAAGTGATATAAAATCAATGAAGTAATTAATACGAAAATAATAATAAACAAATGGCATGACATGATACTACCAACACTACTTTTTTGAAATTGTACCTCAGGCACGCATGCGCGATAACTAGCGCAATTTGGTTTATTTTGGGTTTATTCACTGCACATTAACACAATACAAATGAAAAAACGTCTCTTAAGTGATTTGACTATTAAAAAAGTTGTAAATAATATTTGTTGATTAATTCTTATATCTTGTCCATGCACTATTACAAATGCAAAAATGTCTCTTAGATGATTTAACTATACTATAATACTAGCTGATCCCCGTGGTTTCACCCGCGTAAAAAAAGTAAAAAGGAATACTCATCTAAACATAGGTAACATCACGCGCACCCACGAGGGGGCCCGCGTGCGCGTAGCGCGCGCGCTAATGTTTTTTTTTTAAATTAAAGTAGCCTATGTTATGCCTTAGACCTTCAGCTATCTGCCGGTGAGAGTCCCGTCAGAATCATTCCAGCCGATTAGAACATTAGCTCAAACAAACAGACAGACATTTTTTTTAATTGCATTTTCTTTATAAGTATCGTGTATGATTATTATTACTCAGCTACTCTGATAAATTTAATAAGAATGCTTCTTCTAATTTGATTTAATTTTTATTATAGGCTCGCTCCATTGCTAAACTGGTTGGCATCAGGGCAAAGAGATTGAAGGATGCTGCTGAAAATCCTGATGATGTCACTAAGGCCCCAACTGCTGTGAAAGAAGCTAAGGCTAAGAAGTGAAGAATAAAGTGATCTAAGATATTTATAGTACTTTTATTAAATGCCATTATCTATAATGCACTGATACCCGCAGCTACACCGGTGTTGTAAGAAGTAAAAACTAATAAATATTTAAACATCACTGATACCCCATTCTACCGCGACTGTGGCCGTATGCACGTGAAACGTACGCGAATATTATTTTAAAAAATCAAAGTAGCCTTCAAAGAAGTCTAGAAAAAATATAAATTTGGGTAACACAAATGAATTCGCTGATTTCATCAATGAAATTGCCCAAACACCAGCTGAGGTACATACGATTAACTGCCAGGCCGTTATACTACACCTGATGCAGACAGCTAATCATCTGCATCTATAATGACATCATTATCTATAGCGGATAACAGGTTTAACAGATTTTTACTGCTATTTTCCTAATAATTATAATACAATATACTTAATTTATAAAGGTCATTCAATGCCTATTTATATTTACTTACATAATTAAGATATTGTATTAACTATAATTGTTCAAATAATATTATACATACCAGTATGAGATATAAGGGAAAATGGTGAATGTCGTATGGCAACATAGAATTCATTTTTGCCAACTTGACGGCTAGAGGTAAAATAATTATGAATGCACTGTTGCCATGTGTACGGATTTTTCCGTACACGTACGGAATTTCGAGTATGTATGTACAGTGTACGGATTAAAATTGCGAAAATATATTGTACGGATTTCCTATGATACGATTAAATTCGTGATTATTTAGCGATGACCGATTATATAGGTATAAACTTAGATCATGGATAGATAGGTGGGCTATATGAAAGAGTCGGAGCATAATGAGCAGAGTATATACGTGTGTTAGAACGAGATAGACAATTGAGACCTTTCACGTACACGAATAATAGCCTCAACAGCCGCATGTCAAATATCAACGAATATAATCTCTTTTTTTAGAAACAAATCTCATCAAAAATAGTTTAAATTGAGTTAATTAGAATTGATTGGTCATGGTTACGTGTAAAAACAAGAACATTTACATAAAGAAAACTCACAGAATTATACATTTAACTGTTTAGCTGTTTAAATGCAATATTTGAGAATTGTTACAAAAGTGTTACATACCAGAAGGTGTGAAAAACGATCAAGTTTTATCATAAAAATACTCTGAATACATATCGGCTCTAATAAAAATGTTAACAAATACGAAAATTCCAGCAATTTTTAACCTAAAGTTCTACGGATTGACATGTCGAAAAAATTTTATCGATATTTTTCAATTTACAAGAACCGATGTGAAATCATACTATCGTACGTAGATCGCGATGTTTATCGTCAAGCGAGACCAAAATTATTGTTTGTGTGAGGGTGTGTGTAAGTTAAACCAAAAATGTATCAATGTTGATCTAAATCCGACATGATTATTATTTTGTTTATTTGTTTTATTTTGATTTTAAGTATGAACTACTAACTACTAACTAACTACCTCTGAAAATTTATGACCTTTTAAATCTATAGCCATTATATTTTCTTTGAGTCACTGAGTAAAAAGTGAGTTATAATTGATAACTATGTCGGTATTTTGATCGATATCGATACCTTTTTAGTTTACTTACTAACACTAGTAATGCACACATTGACATCTCACACTTACATAAACAGTCAGATTTTAGTCTCGCTTGACGTTTAACATAGCCGATCGAGTACTTAGTAGGATCTTTTTACTAACACAAATTTTAACTTAAACTATAGTGTTGTTACAATTAATTAAGGATTTTATAACTTTTTAAAATAAAATTAGAAATAAATACATTTACGAACATATAAGCTTATAAATGTTTTCTTATTACCCGCCACATTAAGTAAATGTTACACATAAAACAAATGCATGTGTGAGTACTGCGGACAGAACTCCACTTTATACTTTAATACTTAATAGATATGTATTTTAATGTTTAAATCAACTTATGTTTTTAATTCGTTTTAAGACAATATAAGGCATCCTTATTATGTTATTATAATACTAGAGTCGTCAACTCTGTGCAAATTGGTGTTTTCTTTCTTTCGTGTGGACGGCCCATCTAGACGATTTTATCCATCAATTAAAGTGATGGATCAGTTAAATCCGTGTGGAATGTCCTTTAACTGTACCAACTAAACCAAGATAAGGCCACATTGGCTTAGGTTCTTTTAAAGATTCCCATATATGTTTGTACATAACATCTATTTATTATATTAATAAATATCTATTTTAGTACAACAACATTATTTATTGTTTACATATTTAAAATCATTACAATATTCATTTGTAATACACCACTAACGTTCCTTTTCGCTTAAATTCCACTAGATTGCGATTCATACGTCACGCACATGTGTGTAGCAAAAATGGTGCCCGTTAACCAGCTGGCATTCATTTTTTAACAAAATAACATTTTCATTTACAAAAGTGTAGAATGGCTTCTATTTTAGATTTAGTTAAACACTACCAACATGCTATAGAGAAATATCCTAACGATGAACAAAAAGTAAGTAAAATATTTACGTTGGCATATGATTGTGCAGTGATATTTTCCTGTTTCTATAAATTAATAACAAAATATATTTTTGATAGAATGCGTTATCATAATTCATTTTGCTTATGTTTAAACTACAGCAATACAGATTAAAGTTAATGACGTGTGGTGTAGAATACATAGGCAATAAATAAGAACAGTTTCGTAGCTATGTTTATTGTAGACCTGACATATAACATTATTGCATATTCAATTATCCGAAGATTTTAATCGTAACAATAGCCTATAACTTGTTATCGTAACCGTAGTATGTAGCGTCATTTGTACCATATGGTCCTCAATGAGGATGTCACAAAATACTTTTAAAGAAGACAAAGAAAACAATAGGTGAGCTTTGTGGCATATTTTTTTTAAACGATCACTTTTACTTTCCATGAAACGTATTTTTTCTTAATATAGGTAAAATCCAATATGCATTTATTTTAACTTCCAGACTTTCAATATTGATTCAGTTGTTTAGTTATAGTTACTTAAGTTACTTACCTGTAAAAAATGACTCCAATTTAAATACAATCCTAAAGATACTTGAAGAATATTCGTTTCTTATAAATTAACAGTTGACAGTAAATATTGATAGAGGAACCTCTTAAAAATTCCAGATCTTAAAATGCATTGACAAATTGTTTAATCTGGGAGTGACAGTACAACACCTTCAAGAGACCGGAGTGGGTCGAACAGTGAATGCCCTCCGTAAGGAGCCTGGGGAGGTAGGGCAGGCGGCCCGGGCACTCGTGTATAAATGGAAGGTCATGGTAGCTGAAGAAAGTGACCATGATGAGGACCATAGCCAAAGTGAGCGCCCTAAGACTTAATCTTTCTAGTGCCAACATGTGAAGACTAATCTAAGCTAAATATTTAACATTGTTAAAAACAATAAATTATTGCATGCCATTTAATACAATCTGTTGTCAATTATCCTTGATAAGCAGGAAGGGGAGCTAATATCTAAAACCGCAATGTAACCACTAAATTATGTGTTAGGTACAATCAAACGTCACAAGTCACAATGTTCTTTTAGAGTTATTTAGACCGAATTACAAAATTGTATTGATTTCAAATTAAAACTACTTTTTGACAATATATTTACTGAGGTAAAAATGTTGTATAGAAAAGTAACATACAATATCTGCCGATTCCTTTCGCCATTCATATTTACATTGAAAGTTTAAAGTGGAAATGTGATTATTATTAAACAAAACCATTCACTTAATGATTGAATAAAAGATTTAGAATTGTTATACAAACATCATAATGTGAATGTTTAGAAAGTGTGTTGTAATGTTATGAAAAAGTCTGTTTGTGTACTATTTAACATCTTACTGCTTCTGACTCTCTAGACACAATACTATAGACAATTTTAAAACCTTTATGCATAAATTAAATTTTAATGAAACCATGGGCAAAATTAAAATCAGATGCACCTTGGAGCAAAGTAGTCAACATGTATTATCTTACTGAAATTGACTTTTGTGATTTAAGGATTGCTTAACTATATGAGACATGTGTTTTCTGATTAATTCAATATTCAAATAACAAGACTTCTTGTTTATGTTCATATTGAAAACAATTAATACAGTAAAATTTTCTTTTTACTTAGCTACCCAATGCAATGGCCATGAAAACGGAAGAACACCAGAGGATAGTGATTCTGATGGTAGACATAAAGGAAACCATTATGAGTATAATAAAACAAATAGAAGTGAAGAAAATTATTCAAACTCTAAACACATGAATGGCAATCACAATGGTGGCAGAAGAAAATGTCAAAGCAGTGAGGTGAGCGCATTCTATTCTCCTAATACATCTGATTACAAATATAGAGTTAACCTTAATATTAAATCATTCTCATTAGATATGTAATTTTTGAACAGCATCAAAAACTAAAGAATTATTAATATTTTGAAGACCCATGTGGTTGACCTGTTACTGTTGTTGTGCAGTGGATCCCGGGTTTGTTTCTGTGCCAAGGAGACATCTAAACGATGAATTTAGATTTCTGTTATGGCTCTGGGTGTTTGTGTATTTGTGTATGTGTACATGGCATCCACAACACAGGAGATAATCTACTGTGGGGCTATAAGTGTACAAAGCGTTTTAAGATTTTTTTAGCGTAATATTTTGTCCATACTCAATTTCAGGAAGAGGAACCGCCTGTCAAAAAGTCTAGACACATTGACGTGCAGGACAAGAAATCAAATGTCCAGGTTAAGAGAGAACAATCGGAAACTGAACATGACAGTCATAGTACTTCCAGTGAAGACAGTGGTTCCGAAGATTCAGAATCTAGTAGAGAAGATAGATCACGAGAACAAAAACCTAAAACTGAGCTGATAGATAAACATCGATCATCTTCAACAAAACATTCATCACATAGTAGTCAAGAAAAAGTTAAAAAGCAAGAAAGTCATCTTGAAAGACATTCTAAACAAAGTCATTCAGAATCTAGACATACTTCTGAGAAATCATCTAAACAAAAATCATCATCTGACAAACATAAAAAAGACAAAGAGAGCAGCAACTCACATAAAGAAAAGTTGGAAAACAAATCATCGGACAAAGAGAAAAAGAGGTCAGAAAGCAAAGAAGACTCTTCGAGCAAGCATAGAAGTAGCTCAGATAAACACAAATCTAGCAGTAATTCGGAAAAAAATAAGAGTCATTCAGAGAAAAGTTCGAGTAAGTCAGAGACACATAGTAGCAGTCATAAACATAAGAGTGAAAAAGAGAAACATAAGCATTCATCAGAAAAATCTGGTGAGAAACATAAGTCAAGGGAGCATAGTAGTAGTAAGGATAATCATAGTTCATCTGGTCGGGAAAAGGTGAAGGATAAAAGTAGTAGTTCCTCTAAAGACAAAGAAAATAGTCATAAAAGTGATAAAAAACATAAATCATTAAGTGAGACTAATGGAAAAGAAATCGTTAGTACGAGTAAGAGTGAAAAATCCGATACTAAGAAAAGTTCTAAGGAGAAGAAGTCTCATTCGAGTTCCTCACATTCGTCTAAATCAAGTAAATCTAGTAGTAGCAAATCAAAAGACACACCAAAGAAAAAAACACAAAAAGACAACAGTGAAGATAGTGAGGATGGAATTGACTGTGGCTCAGGTATTGTGCAATTTTTATTGTATGAGATTAGTGGTAAAGTCAATATAAAAGTTTATTTTAGTTTTTCTATACGAGTCAATTAAATATTTGCAATAGAAGTAACACTGAAGTGATGAAAGTTACTGCAATCCAGTAGTGCTACTCAGGAAACTAAATCTGCCCAATTGAACTGCATCGATTGAGTTCAAAATTGGGGGGATATTTGGTGAACTAAAATAAATTTCCCGAACTACGTGAAGTAAACTTCCATTTTAACATTTATTAAGTCATTTAATCATACCGGTCACTATAACAGATTGTAACGATGGCATTAATGACTAATCCCAGGATATTTTCGACTTATTTTATGAATGGGATGTGAAGTTATCCTTGATAGCTGCTTGGATTGGAATTGATATTAGTTTTGTGAGTGGCACTGCAGGACAGTTACTAAATAATAGTTGTTGAGAATCTTGGTAAATTACGATTTATCATAATTATGTTTTTTCCTACTCATGGGGACTGTAATGAGAGGCTTCATCTACTCCTAAATTTTCAAGGTGGTAGCACCCTTTGTGGTTTGACTCCAGCGGCACCACCGCCACACCTGTTTCAGCCCTATAACCGTAATGTAAGACACCTCTGGGTTAAAGGGAGACATTCTCAGTCCCTAGGGGTAGCGACGCATCTGTGGCCAACCTCAGATAGGATTATGATGTTTTCTGAGGTTGATTAAAGATGGTCAAGGTCAGCAGTGCAGTGTGCACTTACTACCAGGTAGGCTGCATGCTCGTTTGCTACTTTCATGTAAGAAAGCAGTTTGACCTATAACACGATACAATATATTGCTACTAAAAGTATCAATTAAGTATCAAATCCTATAAAGTCTAATTAAGACTCTCAATACATTTGTAAATGTAATGTTCGTTATTTATACTTTTCAGGCGCCAGTTTTGCCGAAGCTCTAGGCATGATTAGTCCATCTAAACCTAAAAAGAAATCGTCTTCGGTAAAAGAAAGTAGCTACTCACCAAACAATTCTGGCAGTGATGATGTAAGTCTTAAGTAACAAAGTTAATACTTTCTCAAGTATTTTTTCTATTTATGTAATCTTTTCCTTCGACTATGAAGTGCACTTTTAAACCACTTAAATGACGATTACTTTCCACTGTTAATGGAAGATGTTTCATAACACGTCATCTCCATGCTGATAAAATTAATGTGCAATAAAACAAAACTTTTTATTATGTTAGGTAATTAATTCCTAATACTTCTAGTATAAAAGTCCGGCCGGAGCCCAAATTGATCAGAGGAAATAATGCTACGATTCTAATTTGAATGAGATACTTATTAAATGTCAATCATATCACTGTCATATTATCAATTGTCAGGTGGTAAAAGGAGTATTGTTCGAATGGGGAGACACCACCGTCACCACCATTGCTAACGTAAAGCAATCCTAGCGTTGAAGGGTTGTTATCGGCTCATTCATTTTGAAGATACCATCTTAGCTATTGGGGGTTAAAAAGGCATCTGTGATCGACAGTTACAAATGTTCTTGGGCGGGCAGCAAGCACTTACCAATATGTGTACTCCATGCTCGTTTGCTTCATTTTCATAAATAAAGTATATGGCATCAAGTTGATTAGAAGAGTTTGTAAGCAATCTTACGTTGTTTTCCGGCAGATGACACCAGCAGCGCTGCTGGCGCCGAGCGCGAAGCTAGCGCCGCTGCCGTCGCTGGAGATCTCTGCGCTGCCGGAGATCTCGCCCAACTACAAGCCGCGACCGCCGCCGCGCTTCCTGCCGCACTTCACGGACGAGGACGCTATCAGTGCTGGGATATCGTCGAAAAACCAAAGGTAGCTTCTAATGCTCAATTACCACGAGTAACCAAAAGGTATCTTGAAGTACTTGTGAGCAATAAACTGACTGTACTTCGTTGATAGTATAATAAATACGGCCCGACAATTGGATTTACTTGGTCGTAAAGGATATGAATCAAAAAAAAATTGAGAAACATCGAGATTCGGAATGAAAAATTTAATGTATTAATATTATTTTAATATTTACCACGGGACCAGGAATCAATCCCAGGACCTTCTTTCTGCCTGTCGGATCGGTATGGAAATCATATCAAAAGAGCTTTTTAACATACATAGCCTAATTGTTGACAACCGCTAAGACAGCATATTACATGATAAGACAATATATTAAATATTAAACTTTGTATTACTTTATTATCCACTGCAAAATTAACCTTAATTAATTAAAATTTACATTAGGGTAAATTTTTCAGTGGATAATAATAGCTTACAATTAATTTTTCCATTAAATCATTCATTATTTTAAATTTTCCAGAACAAAAGTGTACTCGGGCAACAAAGTCTTGGGAAAAATTCCAAGTTTGTATGAGATGTGTGTTCAAATTTTACAAGAACATATAGATGGTGAGTGTTACAGACATTTGTATAATATATTTTACTTGTTATTAAAAAAAAACATCAGTGTATCATATACAACTTTCGTTTCTAATATTCACTCAGGAACCCATCCAAATAAGGATAATTTAATAATAAAATTAGTTATTTACATTTCTTTTTGCTTTCAGCTCTTGAATATACTGGAGGTGTGCCATATGAAATCCTGAAACCTGTTGTGGACAAAGCAAACCCACAGCAACTGTATATGCTGGAGCATTTCAATCCATATCTAATGGAAGATACTGATCATCTTTGGCAGAAGTTTTGCGAGAAAAGTTTCCGTAGCAAGAAGCGACAAGAATTGGAGACTTGGAGGGAAATGTTTATGGTAAAAAGTTTGTTTTTAATAAACAAAGACGTAATCTCTACAATGCACATTTTGGGTGATTTAATATTAAATCCCGGCTGACATAAATATAATCGCTGTTTATGTAAAGATGTTTTATCCTTTTTTATGGTTAAGTGTGGCATTCGCCATGCTCGTTTCTAATTGTTCCTATAGAAACATTGTTTTTTTTTTTGTAAAATATACTAAGTGCGGTTCATTTGCCTAGAATTTCTTTGATTCAGTACACTTAGAAATTTACTATAAATAACAATATCATTTTATTTTCATTATAGAGATGTCAAGAGGAGCAAGAACACAGATTGAAATCACTCACTGCCAACATAAAGATCGCCCAGGAGGCCAAGAAAGCCCCTATCAAGCAAACAAAGATGGCTTACGTTGACTCAGTAGTGAAGCCACCACGGAATGTCGCGAGAAAACAAGTAAGTCGAGTATTCAATCTGAATATGAATTATTGTAGTTACAGACAAAACTTGTTAGACGTAATACATGTAGAAGAATTTCTGAATGTAATTAATAAGGCATTGAGAAGTAAATATTTTTGTTAATATCATCTGATTGAATGGAACAACTGGAATTTCATCGTAGTCAAAGAATAACATCAAATTATGTAAATTTTATACAGTTATAGTTTAAATCCACTTACATAATTAACTTTTCATTTATATTATTTTATCACAACATTCAATTTAAATTTTAATGGAGATTTTAAAAATCGATTAAATTTTTATTATCCATTTCATGAAGGAGCCGTTTCAATAACCCATTTACAAATTGAGAACGTTCACGCTTATCAATAATAATGTCTGTCGCAGGCGCAGCACGGCACAGCGTTCGCGGCGTCGGCGAGCCCCGCGGCGCGCGTGGCGGCGCTGGCGGCCGCGCCCAACGTGCTGAAGGGCGGCCGCGCCGCGCCCCTGCCCACCGCCACCGGCACCGCCGCCTTCCAGAAACCCAAGAAGGCGCCGCTCATGGCGAAGGCGCTCCAGCTGATGCGAGGACGCAAGCGATAGTACCGTGCATACTTTATGACGTATCTCGTAATGTACGTGTGATGCCGTCTTGTAGGGTGCGTTCAAATTAGCCGCTGTGTCGCGCGATGTGCCAACGTAAACGCTGCGGTCGCGAGGCATTCGCGATTTTAAAATTTTAGTGTTGTCTATTCAATGTACGATTACAACGCTGCAATCGCGCTTATTTTATCGACATAAATTTACAAAACGATGTGGTCTCGTGACACTCTGCGTCTAATTTGAAAACGCCAATGTACTTGCGGGTCGTCCATGAGTTAACTCACACGTTTGAGGGCGACAAGGGTAATAGTGGTTATAATCTTTCGAGTATCGAATAAAATATGTTATATTAATAATATAAATCTAGCAAATGTGTCATCACAAAATGTTCGTCATATGTGACGAGGAACAAACGAAAGGGTTGAAAACCATGCAACATGATTTACACGTAGCATCTCACGAAAGTTGTTAATGTATAATATACTTTTGAATAAAATGAAACCAATAATAGCCACTCATAATTGGAGCATCCATTATTACTGCAAAATATTTTTTATGACATTTTAAATTTTAACAAACAATAGGAGGCTCCAAAATTTTGTTCTCATTTTTTTTCGCGCCACTCTTCATCGTCATCACTAATATAAAAAGCAGTGTTGCAATTAACACTGCCCATCCCTTTGATGTCCATATAAATATTATATTTATTTTCTACTATTGAATTTCTTAAAAGCCAGCATAAACAAAAAATGACACAGGAGAATAATTAATTACCACACCACTGTTTATAATTGTCGTGGTAAGCACACACTACCACATTGTGGTATATGGTTATGTGGTGGTAAGTGATTACTGTCCCCTATGGGGTATAGCGATCAAGTGTGATGCTATGTAAGAATATTTTTAAGGAATATTGTTTTTAGTTTGTTTCTTCTTATAGTTTGGATGTAATATATTTAGCACATAGTCTAATCGACACACTTTTTGACATGTGCCTAATACTTTTTCTGCAGACTCTTAGTTAGCACACTACACAGATGGTTCTTTATTCATTGCTGTATCAAATCGCTTAATTTTACTGTCTATCTACTTAAGGCTCGTATTCTTCACACATTTTATTTAAAGTTACAACAGGAATATTGCCGTGAAAAATATTCATTGTTCTAAAATTTCAAATAATTTTTGGACTGAAGACCAAACAACACGTATCATTTGTATGTATTAATATACGGATGAAGGTGGGAAGTTTTATCACTTAATTTAGTTAACAGTAGAAAAAATGGTTATAAATACATACGAATGTCTTCAAACATCACAACAATCATGTGTTCATAATGTATTACAACTTATGTTGTTATCTGCATTATTTGTACAAGATATTTTGAAGTCCCATTAAATTGTAATCATTTCGTATTAAGATTTCTTAAGTGTTTATATACCTGAAAAAGAACATTTTTCACAGTAAAATTATAAAATATACACATAGGTGAATAGTAGTTGTGTTACACTTTTTAATAAGTATGTAACATAGAAAATATAGAAATCATAAATTAAAAATATTTTCCTCACCTTTTTCATATAGCTCAGTTTTGCTTCTCAACATATTGTTCATTTAATTTGGACTAATAGAAATAAATTTTGTAGTTAATGTAGTTCATATCAGGTATATTATACAAGTAAATATTACTATTTTTTTATAATATTCGTCAAACATATATAGTTAGACACTATTTTGTTGTACATTTCGGTTGTTATTACTGTAAAAAAAAACTTGGGGACTCTTACACGAGTAGGTATTATTATTATATTTAAATTATTATCATATTTTTAGATTCAGGGCGCAGAAAAATAAGGCTATTAGGTTCATATTCAAATACAGATTGGCAAGAAGGAGACAAGAGTAGTTTAAATCTTTTACATAAAATAACCTGTCTACTGTCGAGCGTCCAAAATTTTCTTAAAAACTATCATTTTTATAATAAAATTCTTATACTTAGATATAGTTAAACTTAAACGTGTTATTATATTTTCACACATTACATATATGTATTTGTGTGCTGTACACAAATTGATTAAATGATTTTGAATATTACTGTCGTTAATAGTGAGAAATGTAGAAAATATGTTACACTTTCATCCCTTTGATTAATGTCTTATTTGTATAAATTTCTAGAATAATAAGCCTTTTGTTAGTATGATAGAATTGTAGATTATAATATTTTACTATATCTAGAAAATAAAATTTATCTCATGAATTTTAGAAGTTCCATGTTGTAGATATATAAATTTGGGCCTGTGCACTTCTGTGCAATTAGATTTACTGTGTGTGAATATAATTTTATGATATTTTAAATTCGACGTAATAAAAAGAACATTTAAAATACATAATATTAATTATATATTTATATTGTTTAATTCATTCTTTCTCCGATAGTGCAACAATTCCATGGAATTCTAAGTTCATACACCTCTACACAAAATATTTATTTTTACCTTATAATAACTTATATTTGATTTAAAAAAATATAATAAGATAAGATTGCTAGTGTCACTAATGTCGTAAATTTTTTTTCAGTTTCCACAGGTTACTTGGAAAACTATCATGGATTAGAAGAATGGCACTTTCACCTCTTGCTATATAAAGTAGATATATTAATGTCCTATTACTTACTTAATTTTGTTTTTGAGAGACTGCATTTATCATTCAATTAAAATTAATATTTAGTAATGAATTACACACTTTTCGAGATTGATCACTATCGAAGAAAGGTATAAAATATATGTTTTTGTCTTATTACCCTTAAATTGCTGATGCTATTTCTAAAAATAAAGTAATAAACTATTATTTATTCTTGCACTGTAATGTATACATATATTTTGTGTTAGTTGTTACAAGGTTTTAAAAATTATGATAAGCATGGCGGCCAAATGTGCCAAATGGTTGAACTTATCTGAACAATTATTATAATTCTTAAGATAATTTTAATTTTATTCCTGTAATACCAAATAGTGACGGAACATAATATATATATTTATGTTTTTTGATGCAAAAATTACACTTTGTCTTTACAAAAATACCTCAAAACATAATTTCGGTATCCGCCACACATTTATGAAAATATTTGTTTGAGTGAATAATTTAACAACACTTGTCCGCGCTCATCGTGAATACCATATGGTATAATAAATTGTTTAATAATAACTTTGGTTTACTTTATGGAAATTTGTTTTTACAGGTACTACCCCTACTATTTACCTAAATATTATTAAGGTCAGTCGGGTAAGATTGGAACTGGTTTAAAACCATATGTTTGCTCATCTCAAATATGCTTATATTTTTAACCTTTTAAGCCTGCTCATTCATATGGACAACTCCAATATTACCCTAAACTTTTATTACATGATCTATCATTCTATCCTAACTACTTGATAGTCACAATCAATGTGATGTCAAAATAACTGATGAAGCTAAATGCCGCTATATTTCCAGATTCTGAAATGGCTTCTAGACGTTGTACACCCCTTTAATTCCTTTACTTTACAGCACATTTAAAATCTATATTTCAAATGTTTATTAAAAACTAGATCATCTTTTGTAGTGGCTTAATATACGTTAAGGTTTTAATTACGAAAAATCTTAAAGAAAACTCAATTTGTATCAGTTTCACTTTAATTGCAAACAATTTAAGACATACTTATGTTGGTTATGGCGTTACACAAGTTTAATTGCATCAATTGCATTTAAGTTATAGTGGAAGTTACTTAATAAAGTGACAATGTTTAAAAATGTATAATATATTAATAGAAATAAAACATGACATATTAAAAATAAAGCGGCAAATATGATTACATATAGTATTATTTCATACATATATTCATATAAGTATGTTTGATTTCATATAATATTTCTTTATGTCAATATTTAAGTACAGTAGAATCCCGATTAACTGAACTCGTGACACGGCTCTAATTACTGATTTAAAAAAATGAATCGCATCACAAGCCATGTGAACACGAGTTTAAAAGGCCTCCGACTATTTACTTCACTTTTTATGAGTGTGGCTGGACTGCGATAATGAAGACCATAAATTCCAAATTTTAACTGATGAACAAATCATTGACAATTTAAATAGTTACGAGAATGAAATGAAGGAGAGATTGAAACTGAGGATGTATACAAAGGACCATCTCATACAGAAGCTTTTGAAGCTCTAGATATAGCTTCTAAGTGGTTCGAAAGAAAGAAGGAACCAGATCCCTTACCATTGTTACAACTGAAGCGCATCAGGGACTTGCTGAAATGAAAATATGTGATAAATTCCATCAACGATCAAGGACCAGTGATTGAAAATTGGAAATTACATTGACATTACATATGTCGTTCATTATAGTTGTAGTACATATTTTTACATAGTTTTATTTAACCAATATATTAATTTTATTTGACTTCAAAATTAATTATCTGGGTTTTCGATCCAGACTACCACTGGTTTTAATTGATCGGGATTCTACTGTAATAGAAAAATATTGTATACTGAGGATATATATATTTAAAACAACATAATAAACTCATACACATACTATTAATGTAGCTAGCTATTAGAGATCACTCTGCCCATTTAAAAAATAATACTGAATTTCTGATATTTTATGAACATTAAAATGTATTTACCTATTATTTAAAAACAAAACATGAAATGTTAATACAGAACTACATCTATATTTCTAAATTTTGACTTTAGCTGCTTTTCATAATCCGTGTTAATTATTTTTTGACATTGGTACAGAGCTAAAAATTTGAGATTCTTATAGTGTTCAGATATTAAGTCTACAACAACAGGTGAAACATTTTGTATTTTTGAGAAGCTAAGCCTCTGTAAATTAACCATTGAAGGGCTTCCTAGAGTGTGCAACAAGGTTTTTTCTGTAAAGTTATTATTATTCCATATCTGTAAATGTTTTATGCACTTAATATTTGCCAAAGCTGCAAATCCCTGATCTCTGAGATTTTCACACCTGACAATTGCTAAGTCTGTCAAAGCAGGGCACTGGGATATCAGTTGCAAACACTCATCATCAATGGCATCGCCCCCATAAATATGTAATGTTACAAGATTTTTTTGTTTTGATAAAACCAGTTCTCTAATGAAATTTAATTGCAAGCCCTTAATTTTTTCTATTAAAATGTGGCTCAAATATTGACACTGTAACAATGAATAACAATTTGTCACAGAGAGTCCAAAATCTGACAAAGCTAAGTATTTCAATTCTTTGAATTGATCATACTGAATTGAAAAATCAAATTCATTCACTGGTCCAGTATAACAATTTCTTAAATTTATTTTCCTTAACTTTGGCCACCTGGTTATGTAAGATACAAAATCCTGTGCAATTCGACACATAATTAATTCCAGAGAAATTAAATTATTACACATCTTAGTTACTAGCACCACATTAGCATAATTATCAACACTTTGTAGTTTTATGCAGCGTATCAAATTCGCATGTGAAGATATAATGCTTAAAGTTTTTTCAGGTACATTGAGGTGACTCTGTCTCTCATTATATACAACAACAATATTTCTCCATACTGCAGAATCCTGGGCCAACACTGACCATCTGTTGCAGACCAACTCGCAAGATAATAAATCTTCCAATGTTAAACACTTAAAGATATGTATCCATAACTCGTCTGGTAAAACCTCAGTGTCTTTGAAATTATCCTCTTCAGAAGATTCATCCAACACTGTCATACTGATTCTGATTCAAAATAAAATAATTTTTACACCCATTTACACTTTTCAAATTGATTATTAAATATTTAGTTATTAATTATTTAGTATTTTACTCTTAAGTTACATAAAATTCAAGATTGCATATTAATTAATTACAGGTATACTCACATGGTAAGTCCAATTTATATATTTGACACTGAAATAGTATAAATCCTAGATTTCAGTAACATCAACTACGCAAATCTTCGCATTATGATGCTTAAAAATAAACAAATTTTGCAAGTCTGACAATTTAGACGTAGTAGGTATTTTTACATTCAAGACGAAATCATTTTGAAACGTGTTTGTAGTTTATAATTAAACACGGCACTATATTATTACGTTCAAAGATTAAAATTACGGTTATTATTAAAATGCTTAATGAAGAAGATAAGAAGCAAGAATTGCATTTAAAATCCGCAAGCGCAATGCGCATAATTATTACATGCACTGCGTATACTTATAAGAAGGTAATCAAAAAAAATATAATCACATGGTAACCACTATTATAGGTCTAACAATTAATAGTGTTCCATAGAATCTTGCATCTTTTGCAGGACTTGATTCCGACTTTTGCATCGTTTAGGTTTCGAAATATCAAGAAAATATTAAATAATACAACAAAATCATTCAAAACATATTTGAAGTTGATTACCCGTCAACCGGAGTAACCTGCTAACCTGACAGCATTGACAGCCAAGTCAATGACAGCATTTGACAAATTAAAGCAACAGAGTAAAAAAGAACATGCATGCGTACACAATGCGAATAATATATTATTATATTAAGATAATAACTTTGAAATTCAATAATAATTAAGTATTAAAGTATTTAGAAGATTCAAAAATATTTAATCTAAATATATCACAGGGAGTTCTGGTGTATATTTTTTATTATCCCGACACTACAACGTAAATTTCTAAAAGTTAACTTTTTTATTTCATTCATTCGATTCGATGCTCAATTCATTCACAACAAAGACAAAAGGAATGAACTTAGATTGCCAAGCCATTCCGATTCAGTCAATCAAAGTCAGACTGTCAGACAGAGAGAGACTCGCGGAGTCGTCGCAATCCGTCGGGCCGGGTCGTCACTGCAGTAATAGTATATTACACTCAAATTTTGTGTATTTTATCAATAAGTGTAGGGCGACCCGATACCAGACCCGACGTTAAGTACTTAACAATCAGTGACAATGTTACATCTAAAAAACCTTGCCAAGACAGTAGTTCCACCCCTAAAGAACTCCATTCAAAATGAGGGAGTCAATATGGTCAGGATCGCGCCTGCCGCTGTAAACATTTGCTGCCGCACCTACGCTAACCATGAAATTCCAGACAGGCTTAAGGATGTCCCGACCAGTGCGAATCCTAGATTCTTCGACATGGTGGAATATTTCTTCCACAGGGCATGTCAGGTAATTGAGGATAAGCTCGTCGAAGACATGAAGTCCAGAGTGACCATCGAAGAGAAAAAGAAGAAGGTAGCAGGTATCCTGAAACTTATGCAACCCTGTGATCATATTCTTGAAATTCAATTTCCACTGCGGCGCGATTCCGGAGACTATGAAATGATCCTCGGCTACAGGGCTCAACATTCTTCCCACAGAACTCCAACCAAAGGAGGTAAGTGTTTAGAAAATGCATAGTTTATTGCCTACAATGTATACAACATTGTCTTAGCTGGAACTGATATAGTTTAGGATAGGAAATACTTATTAATAGCCCGAGAGACACGTGACGTCTACCTACCGTAATGTTACGTAGGTAGACAACCAAAATCCGCATGAACATAACCTAATTTATAATAATAATGCTGAAATATCTTATTATCATTATTCCAGATATTCATAATTACGTAACTTACGTAAGATAGGAAGTAACACAAATTACTCTTTACCATTAAATAATCGGTTCCTAAACTTTCCATTTTGATCGGATTTATTGCCGGTTATACATAATATTATGATACATTTTCTAAATTTCTGTTTTCATGCAACTTTAAAAGTACTTACTTTGTGCTACTGATTTTGTCACTAATATTGTCAGTTGACAAGTAGGTATGAATTGTGTAAAAAAAATTGATGAGTAAGTAGGTGGTACCTACCTGTTATTCAGTCCATATAAATTAAAACATAGTCGAGTCTGTTATATATATTTATGTGGGATTTTTAAAGATTGCGAGTTCGCAATCACTCACAATAAACTTGGGATTGTAAATAATAGTTAATCTTCGAAATGTCCGAGTCGATTTTAATTAAATGCGTATTGTCGAAAATACGCTACTCTACATTGCGAATATCCAGAGTATAAATATGTAGTAAGTATAAAATGAACAACCATCAAACTATTCAATACTGGTTTTACCGGTAGTTTTTTTTAGTCTTGTCTATGAATAAGGCTATTCTTTTATCTTATATTTGGCATTCTTTTCTCGACTTATTACCTACTCATTAGTAACTTTAAACTTTAAAAAGAGCAGATTTTATATGCCATAAGTTTTACACTATTTTAGTCGCCAAATAGGTACTTAAAAGAGGCGGTTCTCCACAGTTCGGTTTGCGCGTTCTTTCTTGCCAAGGACGTGCAAGGTGTGGAATAAACTTCGTCCTGAGGTATTCCCAGAGCACTATGAAACGGGGTTCTTCAAAAAAGGTGCCAAAAGAGCTCTCCTTTAAAGCTGGCGATGCATAGGCGACTCGTAAAGTATACTAACGAGATCAATTAACGCCACTTTCACTGCAAAAAATTGCGACTATAATAAGGCCCTAAATAACTTCAACAATTACGATCGTTACATACTGTCACATGTACTTCAAATGTATTACAAAATCGCGATCAAGCTCATCCAGACCTCAATAAAAGCTATGTTCTCAAGCACCCGAAAATTGCCAAAAAATATTTCTATTTTTATCCAAATTTTAGAATAAATATTTTGCGGCGGTAAAAGGTCATCTAGTCCCTTGATCTACTATAGAAACAAAACTTTTTGTGTTTCTGACATCCTCCAGATCCTCAATACCACCTTTATTTATCTTGCCGCCGTATCTAATTAAAAAATACGTGAGTTCTATACCTATTATTTCATCTGCGATTATTTAACTTCGGCATGTTATTTATATGGAATTAAATAGGTATATTTTGTAGGTATACGTAAGAGAATAATAATTATTATATTTCGATTTAAAACACTACTTTATCCTTATTCAATGCCCAGATGGATATATGTACCTACTTTGAAATAGTTTTAAATGAAATGAAAGTCGATAGCTATTGCTTCCGCTCCTGACGATATTTTAGACATTAAGTGTCTTTCGTGTTGGGAATCGCAAAACTCTTGCCATGAACGTCAAATGATATTAAAATAAATTTAGTAATGATATTAAGGTTCTGTTTAATAATACATTCTCTAAACATAAACAATTAGTAGGTACACCTACTTAAAAAAATACAATCGTTACGAAAAAGAAATAAAAAATATGGCAGATAGAGGTTTCTTCTCCAGTTGCAAAAAACCTCCTTGTTAATGCGTATTCAGCTTTGCGTGTATATTTTTTGTCACTAGCTTTTTTCTACGTGTGGTAATTGGCAATGAACCTACGCGACCAGTATCTCTGTTTAAAAGTCCCTGATGATTTGTTGCAATTCAGTGACCTTCAAATACGTAAGAGTTTTTTATTCCTCACGTGATCATCTTTCAACAAAAAAGCCAAATTGCTTAAACATCAGTTACAGTTTTTTATCGATAGTAGAACATTTATGACTGTTCCACACCAGTCATGAATGTTCTTCCCTGAATGAACTGACTGGAATAATGGCTTGTTATTTTTAAAATTGCTACTAGCAGCAGCTATAGCTACTACATACTAGCAATGTAGCAATAGGAGCAATCCTTAAGTAATTAAGCGTAAAATTAAATTGACGTATCCTAAATTTGGAACACCCCGTTTATCGCAAAGGGAAAATACGTTAATACATAATGTAGAACATACCCTAATTAATAAAGTAATGTACCTATTTACAAAATGTCAAACGTCCAACCTTTTTTTGTTTAATTGAACAACAGGATGCATCCTAATAAAACCAATTTATGATAATTTCAAAACACTGGTATAAAACATTAGTGGCTACATTGTTGATGTTTACTGTAAGAACGTAAATACCAGCGTCATGCAGTATGTTATGGAATATGTATTACGAGTACGTCGCTAAATATTTAAAACAACAAGTAGATACCTAAGTACATTTACAAGGAAACTAAGGCTGCTGCTAGGCTTTATCTATTTTAATCTACTAAGGATCAATTTTCAAAAATAAATCAATAATATCAATATGTAAAAAAACTAATATCCTTTTGTCTACAGAACTATAAAAAAAAACTACGTTCTATGCATACCTACGTTTCAAACTCAATTTTACTGAGCAGGTCTTTCTGAAGTTTCAGAATGACAATTATATTTATTGGTTAGTAATGTGGTTATTATATTGTGTAGGTGAAGTGAGTTGTAAGCTATAGATATAAAGAACAATTAAAATCTTGAAGTTAGTTGAGAGGCACACATAAATACGTTACATAATTGTGTGAACAGCTGCATTGTGAATGCTCGGAAAATACTTTACGACTAGTTTATCGGTAGGTAAGTTACTTATCACGACGTGGAAATCCATATCTTATTATAAGCAAACTATTCAAAAAAAGCTTGGTAACAATATTTTCATCCTCCGATCATTTTGTTTAGATAAAAAATTCGTATCAGTCACAATAACATATGGCATGACACGTACATAGTCATAATCATACTATTTTCATATATGTAAATACCAGTGTAGCAACAAGAGGCGTGGCTGTGACGTGTAGAGCGTCATAGTGTTGCGCAATCGCTAAAGTTAATTTAAACTATTTATCTACACATTTTTTACAATTTAAAGCCAACAAACTCGCTAATTTTATATCCTAGCAGCAAGAGTGATCTTGGTATACAATTGGTCACGTTTCTTGTCACTAAGGAGCCTGAATGACATCATCACGTGTTATGTAAAAGGTGTTAGCCAGTTTTGATTATAAGATGACAAATTAGGGATTTGAGAGAGTGAAGGGTGGATTATCGTAAATTACCTAGGAACTCAATCCGATTACCTTCCATTGATTAGATATCCACTAACATTTTATGATTATGTGATTAATGACCAGTTACAACAATTTCCAAACATACATAGATAATTATTGCATTAAATATAAATATTATATTATTTATCGCATTTTGTAAGGAGTCAACATTCCGCTAGTCGTAATGACAATACGCAAATACTATTTCTAGTGGGCTATGGGAAGCATGCCAACGTTTTCCTCAGAAATAAATTGAAAAACGCATGGGCCTAACGCTTTTTTGTACTGAATGACCGATCTTTGACCCGTATGTAGTGAAAATATGAATCTCGAAAAACATTGATTGTGATGACCTTAGCACTTGTACACCTAACATGAGTGTGTATGTGTAAAGATAACGACCGGAAAAAGGTCATGTGTCACGTGAGAGAGCACGGACCTAGAGTCATTATATAAAAGAATTTTGTATATAGCAACGTGATTCATTTTTCAAGGTTATTTCAATTAATGTTAAATTTAAAAAAAATACGTTTGTTTTGCGTTGCGCCAAGCTAATCCACACACCCTCCATAGCTTTTCAGAAAACGCGGTAACTGTTACCTAGATATAAATTAGTCTATAAATTATATAACGTAGTATATAACCAGTGTGACGTAACTTGGATAGAGTGGGCATGTCCACTCCAGAACTTGGCAAGCACAGTATACCACTTAGCAAGGACATCCACCAGGTATGATCTATGTCTTCTAAACGTAATTTTCGATGAACGGCCTCTCTTTAAGAAAGTAATTAAAAAGCTTATACGAATACTCTGAAACAGGAGCTTATGTTAAACAATCAAACATAAAAAACAATGACAACTCAACCAATAAACAGGCACTTTAACTCTAACTATATACCTGTGTTAATGGATCTTTACAAGTAAATTTGGTTGTTAATTGATTGGTATTATCTGATCTTGCGATTCTATTATACCTAAATTGCTAATATCTATATTCTATACTTTTCATGAGGTGCCCAGACAGATCAATATTAGAGCTTGTTTTATTGTGGGTTGCCAGACCAAATACAAAACTTACAATACAATATCGTATTTCGTTTTATCAACTGGATAAGTTTATTTTAGTTCCCCAAACCGTGCCGCATCAAAAGACTGATGAAGTATCATAATTATATTCATCATTATTTGTTATTGATAGTTTAATAACTTGGAAATTTGGAAAAGATGTAGAGGTGTGGTTCTATCTATGTATACATATATACTTAATATATTACCAAGATAAGATAACACTTCCTGCTAGTAAGTAGTTAAGTAGCTAATAGCATCTTTTGTTATTTGAGTGGCTAACTCAAATAACAAAAGATGTAATATAAGCTGATTCATTATCATTATCTTTATCATTAACGAAAATATGCATATATGTTCTATTTCGTAATTTCCCCTCTAAACCTGGTAAAAAAACCTCTTACATTGGCAAATCCTCGTTATCGAAGAGTGTACAATTCACGTGTCAAATATTTAATTAACGCTGAAAGGACGGTTGCGTTTGTTTTTGCAAAAGTTTAAATATGAACACGTTTTAAACACCTTTGAATTAACTCGTCTTTGTTATGTATAACAGTTACATTACTTAAAAACACATGTACTCGTATGTATTTAAATAATGTACAATAAAAAGACTAGTCGTTATTACAATAGGCCGTAGAAAACGAACGCATTTGTATATCTCAGTACCTAGTTGCATTTTAAATAAGTCATCAATTATGCACTATTTAATCTTGCCAAGTGAATCCGGAAATGATTGAAAGCGAGAGTGTTATTCATACAACACATTGTAATGCCGTAATTGAAAGTGATTGAGTATATTTATGCCATGACGTCTAAACAATTGTACATATTTATATATTGCTCTGTATGTCTGAGATTTAAAGGGTACTTGTCTCGGCGCACGTATGTAGATTTGGTTCTTGTTCAAACATTTAAGCATTGGTGTGTGGGTGCTTCTTAAAAATAGTAGAATCCTACGTGCTTTGTGACAGGTAGAACAATGACACGGAAAGCAATACTGCAATTAGAGCAAAAATGTTTTAAGAGACCAATTTATGTAATTCTGTCCAGAACATCTATGACGTAACAGATGCAGTCCCTACTGGAAAATGGACGCTCAATCTTACGATTTATCTGCATGCCTACGTGCCATAGGTGTGGTCGTTAGCTTGTAGGGTGATGTAATGTCTGATGGCTGCTTAGCACCAAAATTCTGAGATCAACACTTATAACATTTATCTCTATTATATTTATACACTATGCACTTTTTTCCCAACACACCTTCAACATTTGCTGGATTTCAGGCAATCTAGTCTGGTTTGAGTTCGAATTCAAGGCCAAATCCTATTGTACGGAGTCATTGCCATTTTAATAGTGAAAGGAAACTTCCTTGAAATCCTCCACTTTTTCAAAGTCTACAAACCCGCCATACCTATATTGTATGGATAAAAAATACATTATTTTATTGTAAGGCGTACAGCGTGTTAGTAATTCGTATACAACCATACAATATAATTCAAATTATTTATTGCAAGGACATAGTATTTAATTTAATTATTACAAGGATCTTAAATTAATTCCGACCTAAGTACAGTAGTAAGTACATTACTCGTATATTCTACCACACTGGTCGTGCAAATAACGTACTCTACGCTCAAAGTCCCACACTAGGATGTATTTTGTGTCGGTGCAATTATTTATTTGTACTAACAAAGACGTTTACAGAAACATCCAGACTTAGAACAGAACACTAAATTAATTATTCAGATATCTGTCTGACCGAAGAACGAACCCGGAACCTACTGTGTATCAGTGTAACCTACCGGTATGGTGATTCCACCGATTTATGTAGCAATAGCAGATGATGTGTTTTGTATTTTATTAATCTTTCTAATTTATTTATTCCCCAGGTATTCGATTCTCAACTGATGTAACCAGGGATGAAGTCAAGGCTCTGTCAGCTTTGATGACATTCAAGTGCGCTTGCGTCGATGTGCCTTTTGGTGGAGCTAAAGCCGGTATCAAGATCAACCCCAAGGAATACTCAGAGCATGAATTGGAGAAGATCACCCGTAGATTCACCCTCGAACTCGCTAAGAAGGGATTCATTGGTGAGTTTTCCCAGATATAACTATATTTGTGCGTTTATTATTTCAAACGTCTTACATGTAATAATATCGTTCGTTTTGTTAATCGTCTTCTAAAACACCTAGCTCATATTTGTTTGCTCATATATGCTAGTGATTAATCGTGTTAGGCAAACATATATCTAAATTTACAATATCTATTTCTATCTGTCTGAAGCCAATAATAGCAACAATGTAGGCCTACGTGCCACTCTAGTTCTGTATTTCAATGTTTTTTCTACGTGCGTGAACTGTTTTTATTCTTCTTTAGTTTTGATAACTATTCACTATTTATCCATTAGTTTACGTGACAATTGTTTGCTTGCGTCAATTCAAACAAAAATATAAATTAAATGATTGTAGGTACCTACTTATATTCAGCAAAAAAAATTAATAACTGTTTATTTTATCTGATGAGATTCAGGATTCTATTTTCTTTATTTGTATACTGTATTTGTTACGTATATAATATAAGATATTCCAAAAACTTTACTCTTCATAGTTCTTTAAATGTGTACTTGCAGCAAATAAATGTAATTAGGAATGTACGCGACGCGGACAAAAGTATTGACCGGGCGCTGCCGGGTCAACGTATCCTAGGCTCAAGTTAATGTTTAGAAGTATAATCGTTTTCAAAGTAGCACTTATTTATTTCAACTCTACCTACTCACATTACTAGTAATGGCCTCTAAATACTACCATTAAGTTGAAAATAGAACCCTAAGATTAAGCTTTAATTAGATTTACTATTCCATTACGTTCTGATATGACCTATATGCAGATAACAAGCTAGTTAGATATCAAATCAAATCGAAATGTTCAAACGTGATAAGCAGCTATTAATTTTTGCTCATATCCGTGACACATCACTTCACAGTTATTTGGCAGATCTAAATAGCAAACCCTTTGATAACAAATAATGTAAATTCACGTAATTACAGAGAAAATGGCCCAGCATAATCGATTTCAGTCATCATGATTACGAGTTAATATAGAATGGATGTACCATCACTACTTTTCGTAATATAATAGGTCTATTATTTGTACAAATAAATCAGAGCAACATATAAGAATTGGCGTCAAATTGTCGCACACTACTCGTAGTGCTCATAAAGCCGTGTTGTTCATATTGAATGGTTGACATTCCGTCTGCCGTGAATTGCATTGTCAGCATATTATTTGTTATGTCTATGCAAAATGCAACGGTTGATTCTTAGAAAATTACGTGTTATAAATGAAATGTATTACTGATAATAAAATATGTATTTATCATGCTTACTAAAGCGATTAGTTGACCCTGAAAATAATGGTTAATGAAGCGAAAGAAGTTATAATACTGTAACGGCTGCTTTGTCACAAATATTGGAGGAGTTTTAAAATATTTTCAATAATTAGGCAATTATTAAAGAATATTAAATAATTTAGTTTGTTTTTATTGACGTTAGTAGTATAAAAGCGAAACTATCGATTGAATACTAATTAGATGTCAATAATACAATCCGTTTATGGTCACTGCCGCCCATGTATCATCATATAGAACAGATTTTCTGGTTAAAGCAGATTTCAGGTGGGTTGCTTTTCTCGAACACTAATTATATTATTGTCTTATACATCAGTGGATTATGATGAAATAATCCTTAGTAGAAATAATTACACACACTCATCACTACATTAAACTTGGTCATTTAGGTTATCGGAATCTGATTAGATCTAAATATCACTATTCTGGTACTAGTAGTTTTGAATGAACGAATATATTTAATTCAAGTATATTTAATTCAGTTTGGTTTTATATGAATCAATTATTCTCTCATACATATTTAACGAATTAAAAAACGACATAGGACTTCAAAACTTGTCCTGTTACAGGGCCCGGCGTGGATGTGCCAGCCCCCGACATGGGAACCGGTGAGAGGGAGATGTCTTGGATCGCTGACACGTACGCGAAGACCATCGGCTTCCAGGACATCAACGCGCACGCCTGCGTCACGGGGAAACCTATCAATCAGGTCAGTACCCAGTCGGTACCATAGGTAATCTTTCTCATACATTTTCACCCATCTTTTCATAAACCCAAGTGTTTGAAATTGCCTGATTAAAATTCTTACAAAATCTGTATTTATAATCTGTATCATATAAATACAGATTTTGTCTCAGACATGCTACCAAACACAAAGAAGTTGACAAAATTTAACACTGCTAATGTTTTTTGGTAAAACCAAATTTTGTAAAATTAAATGCAATGCAGAAATGACAATATTAGAAAGTAAATTGCTGCAAATACAATACATGTAGTATAATTAAAAATAAAGTGAAATTGTACTGAAAATCCATATGGCTCGAGCCATGGCCACGCTGAAAGATTATTTTGTTCATGATGGTTGACCTATTAGATCCTTTGTGGGTCATTACCCTTTTGTTTTATAGTAAATTGTAATATCCATTAGGCCATGGCGTTGTTAAAAATGAATTTTTCAATTTATCATTATGAATTAAATAAAAATAAGATCAACTCTAATGAGCACTCCAAGGTCACTAAACTTGTGGCTCATACTACCAAGTAATCAAAATTTTCCTCAATGTTCCTATTGTCTATTCTAAAGCCTGTAATTTATTTATTAACTAGAAAATTACAATTAGAAAATTATTTATTATAGCTTGTAATTATAAATATTAGCAAAATAGGATATTTTTTTAAATTTAAATTGCACACAGGGAGGTATCCACGGCAGAGTGTCAGCCACTGGCCGAGGTGTGTTCCACGGGCTGGAGAACTTCATCAACGAAGCCAACTACATGAGCATGATTGGTAAGGTCTTATGTCTACAATGAGTTATTGGATTGACAAGATTTTATTCCTTATTTATAAATTTATTGAAGAAATTATTACGGGATTCAATTCTGACCAACTTCTGGTACAGCTATTGGTACTATGACAATTGTTACCCATGAGGTAAACATGCATTTTGTTTTCTCTGTAAGATTAAAAGTGTCGGATATATCTGTAAGATACAAATATTTAAAAAAATCTATTTAAAACTGATAATCTTTATCTCCAAGCGGACATTTTCCTTACTTTCCAATTAAAATTCCATTCCATTATGTAACTTGTGAATAAGAAACTTCTCGATTAAACATACATTGTATCTGCAAGTTCAACAATTTTCATTTGAAATTTTCTGCAGACATGTTTAATGCAACAACAAGTTTTATGTAAACATGTTGATAAAACCTTTAAGCTTTGTTTACTTCGTACTTTCCGATGAATATTCATTGTTAATTATATAAAAAATACAGTATACACTAAAAATTGTAAGTATGATTGTTGAGTTAATTACTTTATTTGTCTCTTTGCATGTATGTGTTAATAGAGACATTAATTAGACTACAAGTATTATGACTGTAAATGCCGGTAATACTATATTTACCACTGCTATTATTACCGTTATGTTTTATTTTTATTGTTACCATTACTGTTACTACTACTACAGTTATAATTAGTACGTGGTTACCTGCTAGCATTAGTTACTGTCACCAAAAACAATTGACACAATTTTAACAAGGGCAACTTTGGCCAATGCATTTGATAAAATAACCCTTTTTACACCTTTCATCAAGAATCCCACATTATAGCGATCCAGTAAAACATTAGAAGGAAGATTATTAAAAAAAACACAGCTCCACAATAGGATTTTCTCCTGTGTAGTGGGTACCATGGACACACACACGAATACAAATTCATCATTTAAATGTCTGTCTGGCCGGGAATCGAACCCGGAACCCATTGCGCGTCAGACCGGTATGTTAACCGTTCCGCCACGCGGGACGTCGATCATGCCACATCTTCAGACCATAACGAGAAGGTAACTAACATTCGTGTGTTCCCCCCAGGCACGACTCCCGGCTGGGGCGGCAAGACGTTCATAGTGCAGGGCTGTAACTAACATTCGCGTGTTGTGTCCAGGCACGACTCCCGGCTGGGGCGGCAAGACGTTCATAGTGCAGGGCTTCGGTAACGTGGGCCTGCACACCTGCCGCTACCTGGTGCGCGCCGGCGCCACCTGCATCGGCGTCATCGAGCACGACGGCTCCATCCACAACCCTGACGGTATCGACCCCAAGGTGAGCCAACCTGAAGTGTCGTCGTAAAGGGCAATAAGTCCAAAGGGATACACGAGTTGCCTAGATTACTGATAGGCAAAATTTAACTAAACCGTCCAAGTTGTGTTGTATTTAACAGATATAGTATGCAATTGTGTGTAACCAACTCCCAAAAAATTTAAAGGACTACAATAGGTGATGCTTACTCTAAAGTGATGTAGAACAAAAAAAATCTAAAAACTATTGGCGTACATAATTGCTTAAATTACTAATTGTCTAATTCTCTTCTATAAGATATTCTATTCTCTAAATCTATTTAGGACAAAAAATGAGTTTTTAACACCTTTAAGATTTAAGTCGACGATTTTAGAATACAAAAAGAAGTTTAAGTAAGTATTTCAAGTCGCCTGGACAAGAAACCCAATTTGTTTCTCAAGTTGTTGCTCTCTTTATCATAAGACTATAATTATCAAATATTTATTGCTGTTATAAATTGCATGGAAGTGTGTGAAAAACCTAAGTATTAGAAATACTTAGAATGTCTTAAATTTGGACAAATTGTATAAATAGTTTAACATTCGTGGTATAACAAGATAAAAATAGTATGTATTGTATTACTCTGTAAGTACATAGTGAGATGCGATAATTTATAGTGCACGAGAAACAACATTACGTCATTAAATCCAAGGTACTTTTAAGTTTCGGAATAACTCCTCAGGAATCTATACTTCTACACTAATATCATAAAAAAGAAACATTTGTTACATGCACTGATATAATAATACCGTCGCTAATAAAGTTATTGTTTAGTGACGACTTTTTGCATTTTACTAGCATATTATTTAAACGTACAGTTTATGAGAAGTAAAGTTAGCTATCCATCTACGACAAAAATACTACAACTCTAAATAAAAATATAAGAGAGATTATACTGATATCCTTTTCAATATAATTTTTATAATCTTTCGATTGCGTACGTTCATTCACTCTCGTGATAAAAAATGGCTTGCACGTGATCTACCTTGAGTCTAAAAGTAATGGAAAATTTATCGTTCCAGTTATGATTATAAGTTGAGCTACTCTTAAATCTAGATTCCATGACCTTTATTAGTGCTTGTGAATTTACTAGTGAATTCAATAAAAAATAGGTGAAAACCATCTGTTCATCTGTTGTTTTTTGTCGATTCGATTTATAAAATACTACTTCCTTGTAGTAAATACTACAGGTGTATAATGTAATAATTAGTAAATCGTTGTTCACGAACAAGAATCAATTTATTGTTTTACGTTTTACATTTTTTTTTATTTCTTATCGTTCGTGATATTATACTAGGAATTCGAAATATTTTCTCTTTCTACTCTTTTATATTTTATCTTATCTCGTCCGGTATCGCGTAACAGTAGCAAAAACAACAACACGCCTACGCAAGTTACTATGCAAAAACATATTTACCGTGCATATATTGACCTCGGACATAGTTATATATGAAAATAGTAGTAACATACATGTTAACGTCAATAACAAAATAACAGTTCTACTTGCAAGTAGGGTACCATCTTTACTTCATTTAAACCCTAGGCTAAGATTAGCGTATAGTAAGTCCTAAAGGAACTTTTACTCTCTTAAAAATCTAGTCAGAATCTCTTCCACTGTACCAGACATTAGCCAAGACAGCCAAAACAACTAAACAAACAGGTTTTTATTTACTTTTGGCTTTGTTTAAATATTACCTAAATATACAGGATACTGAACATTTTTATTCAACCAAAGCAAAGCGCAAACTTAACGACAGACCGTATGATCAATAGAAACCACGCTGTATCTCTTCTTTATCTATATCAAACGTATACTACAAATACTATCAATTATCTTAAATAAATACCATATAAAGTAAATTATCCATTTGAATAATTCAATAGATATGAGCATGTGATGTGGTGTGGTGTGATAACAACCACATCGTAAGGTAAAACTATTAAAAACTTGTTTCCTTCTACCATCAACAATATAATAAAATCAATTTATGTTTCTGGTTTCGCATTAACTGCCATTTCCTGAACTTTTAAGCTATTTTATAAAAACTTAAAAAACATTTCAAAATGTACCTCATACTCCGTAACTCTAATTTTATATTTTTAAGTGAAACAAGATTATATTTTTAATGTCATCGGCTACAATGTATTTACAACTAGTTAATAAAAACGATGATTGAATCAACCAATAAATATTATTTCTTATTCTCATTATGATATCTTAAGGTAGGTATAATAAATTATAATATCTTACAATAGCGCTATTGTAATAGAGAAGTAAAGTTTCTTAATTTATTATACCTATCACAATAACTAATTTAATTTGCTCTTGTGCCTTGTTATCCTAACACAGCTTCTTATCAAAACGATAATTGTTTAAACATTTGCACTTGGTAAGCAATGGTTATGTTAATTCCACATTTACTTGTCCTATTTCTAGTGCAGTTATAGCAAAGACTAATACGTAAACTAACATAAATATGATATGATATGTATAGCCAAAGAGTGTGGAACGCAAAAAGCTTATTAAAAATATAATTTAAAAAAAAATTAAATAATAAAAGACGTAATCAATAAAAAATAAACATGGCAAACATTGGTATCTATTGATGCATATTTCACACAAAAATACATTAACAATTAACTTTTAACAAAAAAATAAAACCGACTTCCTAGTCACAAAAAAGTAAAAAAAAATTTAAATCAATTTTCAGGTATTCATAATGAAATTGCTTTATTAATTTTTATATAAATGTTATTTCAGTACATAGT
>DWPV01000201.1:0-35124 GCA_018251915.1 Urbanus proteus proteus
AACACTGCTGTTATAAGGCAGAAATAGATGTGGCGGTGGTGCCGCCGGAGTCGAACTACATAGAGTTCTACCACCTGCAACGGAACGGCGGATGGAACGGCAAACATGGAATATAGAGTCTAAAATGTTACTACTTAATTAAAGGGTTATTTTAATTAGTAGTCACCGAGGGACATACAAGCAATTAAATTTTAAACTGGGTGTAATATTAGTTTTGAAAGACAAAATTTAAATTCAATTGACATATGTGACAGTATATGCTACTAAATCACCTTGCTTATCTAGTTTGGTCCTCTTTCGCTATTAATTAATCAAATTATTAATTTGATGAGCGGTGTGGCGAAACGGTTACCATATCAGTCTGACGCGCAATGGGGCCCGGGTTCGTTTCCCAGCCAGACAGACATCTAAATGATGAATTTAGATTTCTCTCCTGGGTCTGGGTGTTTGGGTATTCGTGTATGTGCGTGTCCGTGGCACCCATCACACATGAGAAAACTCTACTGTGGACCTATGAGAGCAGAAAGCTTTATTTTAATTACGCTATTAACACCAGATAGTCCAGAATCAACATCAAAGCATCGTTGCTTTGCTGTAGGAATATTTTCTTTAAAGTTGCATAAGAAAGAGAACTTTTAAGATGTTATTGGTCGTATGCGCCTTAAAAAGAATTGATATGCATATTTTATTGTTTACTTTTATTACTTTATAGTATTTTGATATGAGTGTTGATAAAGTTTTATTGTTATTGCAACGACTTCCTTCCGGGCACCTACTCCGTAAGCCTTGATGTGCATGACTGTGATTTTTTCGTTTGTTTGTAGTTGTAAGAGTTTTCTAAAGACAATGTTAAATTCGCCGTAACACCTTAAATTTAACTAGCTATATTTTAATAAAAAGCAGTAGGTGTCTGATTGCCAGTCGTTGTTAAGTATTATACACAGTATTATATTCCGGTGGTAAGGTAATTTGTCAGTTTGAAAGTAATTTATTGTAATTAAAATATTGTTATGGGTATTCATATCACATTTTTTTTATTATCTTTTCAAAGTTACTACGTGAATAGTCTATCTTAAAAGCACTACCTAATCTACTGAATCAGAGTTAGGCCTTTGCCCAGCTGTGGACAGAGAAAGGCTTATTATAATAAAGGAAGCAAAGCTCTCTACGCTCTAATTATCGCAGTGTGTTTGTGCACTAAGTTTATGTATCGGTCTTAGTTGATTAACTGTTATTGTAATTAATGCACGTCAAAGGGTTGATAGATGGACGCGGCGGAGACCCGTGTTCGTTCCCGGTAAATAAATTATCTTTTATAAAGGATCCGACGGCTCTTTGCGGAAGTCCAGGGAATGTTGATTAAGATTTGTGATCCTTTTAGATGTTGCTCTTGTTTTTATAATAACATCATTAATTAATATAAGCGTTATATTAACACTGAATATGTGTAAACTTATTTTAAAACGTACTATATAAATTGAATATTCATAAAGATATCCCTCTCTTTCAGATAGGTGGTCAAACTTATAATTCGTATCAAAGGGTTAGAATATTTTTCAACGTTAGGCTAATGACTGAAATAATAACCCACATAACACTGCATACATTGAGCCACTTATAAAATCTGTTGAAAGATGTTCTTAAATTCGTATTAAAATATTAACGTTGCATGAAGCAAACTGACAAAATCAAGCTATAAAATGTTACTTCTTAATCTACACAAATCAAAACGAGACAGATAAACACTTCACAAACATTACCTTTTGATATTACAGTAATCTTCAAGATTACCTTGTTCAAACTAACGAGAATAAAAAGTCTGGTTGCATTTTTTAAATACTCCGTGATGAGACAGATGAGGTGACTCATGCACCTCGAAAGTGTTGCCAGCTCCGAAATTATATAAAGCGGGACATACGGTACAAAAATTGGGACTTAGGCTCGTAAATCGGGACGAAAAATCGTTTTTTTTTAATGTTTAATGGATAACTTTTTGCAACAATATCCTTTGTTTGGTAGAACGCTTTTCTCAAAACCTTAGATTAATAATCTGTTTAAACTTATCCGTATTTTATTCTAATAATAAATTTAATGATTTATCAGGACTTAGGGTACCGATAAACCGGGACATTTAGTTGACCGATCAGGTGTAAATCGGGACGAGTCCATAGATCTCTGAAAATCGGGAATTCCGCATAAATCGGGACACCTGGCAACTCTACTCGTGAGATATTTTTGGATGCAATCAACGTGTTATCTCATGTTATAATTGACGGGCATTCCGTCACACCACTTTCTCTGTAAGCGGGTACTCAACGATGTTACGATCTTATACTTTTTGGTTTTTGAGTTCATTGTTATGTCATTAGTTGAATGCTGTTGATTAAGAGGTTTTTTAATATACACCGCAACAGGCAAGCGTGAAGTTTACGTGATAATTTGGTTTACTGTAGAATAAAACGAAAAATACTTCTTAATGCGAACAATGTGGTAAACCATAATTCATCTTGTTTGGGTAAGTCACAGAAGAAAGGTAAAAGTCGCCAATTTCATCAGAAGCTAACCTAACCTAACCTAAACCTCCTTCACTTTTGAAATAGAAATATATACCATACAATCCACTTGATTTTTAGTAGCAATTTACTAGTTTAGTAGTAATCAAGATAAGATCAGAGTCTTACCTAAATAATAATTATTTTCTCACACATTTAATGCACAAAATCTCATTGCTCTGTACATGCCGGAAGAAATGCGACCCTGCGCCGACCTCCATAGTACGTTGAGGCGTAAAATTGCGCGCGACCTCGGAACGACGTGTCAATCACAGGCTTATGTCATAGGGGTGATCGAACACATACGCCCACTGCGGCGCATCGGCCTCTGACCTTGTATAGTAAATAGGTAAATAGGAAGATGACAGTGAATCCAAAAGTAATTCTTTGAAAAATAATAGAGTTACTCATGAAGATGTTGATAGTGAAAGATACTTAAAATACAGGGTAAGGTATACGACGTACTTATTTGAAGGCTTTTAAAATGTCTGAAATTTAAAATGAGTTGAATTTATTTTTCATAGCATACTAAGTATCCGTAAAGGATGCATTTTTAAAAATCCTTTTTGAATGTTCATAAGTTTAGGTTAGGTTAAGTTGTTATATTTAGGAAATTCTGTGCTTTGTCTGTAACTCAGAAAAAGAATTTTGTTTAGTAATATTTTTTTAGTTCCATGTCATAAAAGAGACGCAAAGTTCCAAATAAATATGTGTAATATATGCTGTAATATTGTAATAACAAACAAAAATTCAAAACATCTCAAATGTTTGACGCAAATCACGAACACGAATAGTGCAAATTACTTATACATTGGCTCAGTTGAGGTCACGTCAATATGCCAAAATGTTTCACGGCACTACATGTCTAATTATGTGCATGTAAGTGCCAATATTGCGTGCACGATGATACCTGACCTTTGACTAACACTAGTGGAGTACTTAAGCGTCTATTTGTTACATAACCTACCGTTATTGCTAATAATGTTTTTAAAATATTTCGCGGAGTTTAATTTTGTAACCATATATCAACTTGTTATCGTGGTTAAACGAGATATAAGATGTTATAACCTCGTAATTTCATTTCACTTTTTATAAGCTGAGTATAGACTAAACGGGCACCCTAGTTAAGCCCTGGTCACTTCATAGGACTTAGGTTCTATCCTACTACTCTTACAAAGTACGTATTACTAGACCTTACCTTTTGAAACTATGTAGAACTACCAGATATAGTAAGGTTTCGTCATTAAAGCAAATAATAAATTAATGCAATTAATTTTTCTTCTAAACGGTTAGACTGATTTCGACAGGACTTTCACTGGAAGATAGCTGAAGGTTTAATTTGTAACATAGGCTACAATTTTTGAAAAATCCATTAACACGCGCTCCACGTCCATGCGCGCGCCCTTGCGGGAGAGCGGGATGGAATTAATTTAAAAATATGTGTTATTTTTTATTTTATAAGCGTGGGTGAAACCGCGGGGTTCAGCTAGTACACAAATAATATCGATGTTATTGCACTAAGCCCGGTGTCTGTTGTAAGAACACTCGGCGTGCTCACTGAGGCGATCTCGTAAATCTCGCAAGTATGCAGGTGGGTCGGCGCCGGCGCACCGCCACCCACTTCCGAATATTATCTCTATGGTTATGAACTGATGTGGTATGTGTGTTGTGTTAATATGTAAGAGGTACACGTGATACGGTGTTTCTTGTATTGTGGTTTCTAAATCATTAAAGCATTATTTGACTTTTGTTTGTAAAACGAATACAGAAACATGTAGCATTATTTTCAATTCAAAATGATCTATCGTGTTTTTTATTTGTTTATTTCAGGCTACTAAGGCCCATAGAAATATACCAATACGCATAAGCAATATAACAAATTAATAAATATCAAACAAAAATAAACCGATCTATTAATAAACGTATAAGAATCTCATTATTATGTGGCAATCCGGGTAAAACGAAATCTTCTTCCAGACCGGAAAATGTTGAAAGCGCTCCTTTTCGAAGCTTTCATCACCTTCCGCATCGTCCATAATCACAGATGTTGCCGACACCGATAATTAAGTCAATGTATGCTAAATGAGTGGTTAGAGTGGTTGGATGCAATGACATTGCTGTGCAATCAATTTCCTGTTGCTTTTATTTGAGACGCGAGGATCGAAATTGTGAATGGATTGATTGAACCCGTATGATAAGCCTTTGATGTGATCAATCCATTCAAGATTAAATTTTCTTCAATGAAGTTGTACTGTCAGGGCTTTCGAAATTTTCTGGTATTTTTCTATTTTCTACAAGATCAACGTTGCTGAAATTGTTAATTAAGTCAGTATACTAAACGAACGGTAAGATGAGACGATATTACGCTCCAAGGTGTGTGGTAATCGATTTCCTGTTGCTTCTATGTTATGTGTGAGGATGACGGAAATTGTGTACCAACGGATTATGTTCAACCAGTAAGACGGGGATTTGATTGGACCTTCGCTGTGGATTCTATTAGAAACTGCCGAATATAGGAGCAATCATTTTAAAAGCTAGATATTCTGTCTGCTGACATGTCCCGTTGAGATTCTTCTATCTTGGAGACGAACTTTGATTTTACTCAAATATTTAAAATCAATGTACATATAAGCGCTCTAACGTGAGCAAATGTATTTTTATCGGCTTTGGCATGATGATTTTGCATTACGTGAGATTAGAATTTGATCGGAACTGTTTTAGCCCAATCTTCCAAGATCTGTCTTGCCAGCAGTCCATTCAAACCCCATATTTTCTTCACGTCCATTACTATACTCAAGCTATAGCTTCTTTCGACATCTTTCGGAAAGTTGATTAAATCTAAGAGATAAACATAGATGTTGCTCAAATTGATATTAAGTCAATTTATGCAAAATGAGCGGTTTGATGTGATTTCATTGCATCCCAGGACAGCTGTGGTATGCAATTTCCTGTAGCTTCAACATAGCAAGCAAGGATGACGGAAATTGTATGCGAATTAAGTTCAACCAGTGAGATTGGATTCTGTGCCGATTCGCAATCTGCATATATGCTGGACAGGATGCAAGATGATGACTTCAAGTGGAACTGGTATTTAAATTGATGACGTATCATGTGTACATGATGTAATGATGTTCATAAGTCGTCTTATGTAGTAAAGATCCGGGTTCGTACCGAGTAAACTTTAGATGGTCAATTTAGATATGTAATTTGGATTTGAACGTGTTTTATATATTGTGTTCGTGACTACAATTCTGTCATTTTAATGAGACTATGATCATGGAACGTTTCTTGACGACTCTGAAAATTCAGATCTATAAGATAGCCACGAGTATATTATTAGCTTGAACTATATCGGTTAGGATTCTTTTTGGGTGGGTGGGACAAATAATTCTGTACTCTTAAAGTCAGTTGCCTTCGCATGGTGTAGCGGTCTTCATAAAAATCCGGCACGAAGAGGAAACCTCGATCCATCCCCATCAGATATCCAAACATCGACTTTGGATTTATGTCTTAACTGTTTTTTGTGCCATGAGTGTAGAAAGCGTTACTTCTAATATCACACCTAGCCCGTTCAACAGGCATGCAGTTAAATCGACTAAAGTAATTGTTGTTTGAGTAACACTATAGATGTGCATATTGTGTCCGGTTTTAATATATTACGAGGCATCACGTAACGCTACAAGTTGGTGTGTTTACTTGCAAAACCGCAAGGCTTGTGTAATTACGATGATGGAAGCTCGAGTCACTTTATCGAGCGGTCATTCAATCAACCCTGACCGCAGATAAAAAATGTTGTCGTCAACGCATTATTGTCGCTCTGCTGAGCACGGGCTGAGGGGTCTTCTCTCAGAGAGGAGGTTGGGGTATAGTTCACCACGCTGGCCCAGTACGGATTAGACTTTACACACTTTTGAGATTTTTTAAAGAACCCTTTGATTGGTTAAATACGGATAGATAGATTGTCCATACTGAGTTATTTTTTAATAGTTTAACTCTAACGTATTTAAGATTTGTCAAGTTATTTCCTTCTCCGTTAAATTTGTAATAATATGTATTTATTATAACGCACATAACTTTAAAATATCAGAGGTGCGTGACTAGAATTCAAACCTTGAACCATAGATTGAGAAGCCAAGTTTCAAACTACCATGACTTAAAAGATGAAAAAAATGTCGTAACACATAAATTAACTTGCTCGTTCGCTACTTGTAACAATGTTTTATGTACACTGTTATCGATCAGAAATTGTCGCCGCAATTCCGTAATTGGCTGCGATAAGATTGTTTTATCGTTAAAATGTCGTATAATCTCTTTAAAAGCCTCTGTTTATATTATTTGTATGGTTAATAGAACCTGTTGTTAACAACGATCGTAATCGTAAGCATATCTATCTATACTACTAATTATATAAAGTTGGTCTGTCTGTTTGATTATCACACAAAAACAATGTTAATTTTAAAATTTTAGTAAGGAGTCACTTGCCACAGTAATATTAATATTTGGTACCTAAATGCTTTATTTCTGTGTCAACGAGAGTCGAAGATATAGAACTCCAATTAAAAGTATTTTTTTGGTAAATGAAGGAACTATTTTGATTGGACTAGAATCCACATAATGTGACAATCAATTTAAAGAAATGAACTAGTAGGCAATGATATGTATATTTGATGAAAAGCAGCCACAGACGAGTAGTTACGAATGATAATAATAGTTAAGATTTCTTAGCACGTAGCAAAAATAACTACTGATTGATCAATAAATACATTTTACATTCAAATCTAAATAAATAAATGACTAAATAATAAATAAGTAATCACAAACAAACCCGCGAGTACAACTTAGTGCTGTATATTATTTCAACATAATCGTGTTCATTACTACATCTAAAACCGACCTGTATATGGCGATATTTAGTTTCGTTCGAATTTTTCGCAATTTCGCTCTTGATTGTATTTTACGCAAAGCCATTAGTTCTAAGTTAGGCTACGAGACAGTTTTATGCGTAACGTCTTAAAATATATTATGTTAATGGCGTGGTTTTGTACTAGCTTTAGTCGAAAAACCGTTGTGTAAATGTTGAAAAGCGATGTTTTGTAAGACATTTCTTGAGTCCCCTTTATTGTGAAGGGATTACCGGCAGATTGGCAAATGTAAAGCCAAAAAAAATACCATAATAAGCTTATGTTTCAGGGTGCTTTCTGTCTTTAAGTAGTTCGCGGTTTGCGATTATGATGCCATCAAAATAATGTGTTTTTTTTATTATTATTAACTAGCTAATATCTCTACAAAACAAAGACGCCTTTGTACGTTCATAGCCTCACAGTAGGATTATCTCATGTGTCGTCGGTGCCATGAACACACAAAGCCGAATATACAAACATCCAGGCCCAGAACAGAAAATTCTTCATTCAGATATCTTTCTGGCCGGGAATCGAACCCGGGACCGGTGTAATTATTTGTTATTTGTTAAATGGATATTTTTTATTTGTACATTAGATAGCAGCATACGCTTTTGTATTTTATGTTGGTAGTCGTCGTAAGAAAGCGTCTATAATACAGCAACCCTCTATATCTAGTAGAATTCTGATGTTATGCGTATTTGAAACCATTTACCTTCAGGTGGTTTGCGAGTTTTTTCGACTTGTGAAGAACGGTAAGATAAGAAAATCGGTAATTGAATGAAGCCAGCCACATTGACCGGCTTTCCAAGTGTTTGGCGTCGCGCGTTGGATTTATTTGTCACGGGTCATAAGCCAGCGTTTACGAAAGATGGTATCTGCTTTTTATCCGTCGTAAGTCGTGATCGTGGACTTGGGGCCGGATGGTAGATGGTGTGGCCGTTTCCGATAGCTTGTGACTTACTGGTTTGTCTTTGTTCCTCTTGTAATGGTAGTGATGTTTTCTTTTACAAATGTGTTAACTTTATGTTCGTATGCCTAAATGCTCTTTAATTTAAGATAAGAAATAATCAGGATCTAATAGGCTAGCTTTATACCTACTTATCTACAATTTCTTGTAATTTATTAGTTAGATATTCTCATTTTCTGTTATTAACTGCTATAAAGTCCCAACCAATGCCAAGAGTCGGAACACATAAATTGAATCGAATAATGTTGTTTCTGGACTTCAGGATAAATCAAAAAGCGTTATACTTTCAAAGGCTGTTTGTGTGTCACTGTTTATTACAACTTCTCAAAGTTGGCAGTCGATTGGCTCGTGACGTCATACAACTTTCTTGCTAACCGGAAAATCACCACAAACAACCGGCGAAGAAAGGTAGGTGAATGTCAAGGCCCAATGGAGTTTCGGATGATCGATAACTGAGCAGATACTGGACTGTCACTTTCGAAAACATGACATATGTATGTTTGTACTTATATAACTTTGGGTAACAAACGTCGACTGATATACCTATAGTCTATAATTTCTTTTTTTATAATGAGGTGTCCAAACAGCAAACACAGCAAACGAGCATGCAGTCCACAGTCCACCTGAAGATAGGTGGCTGCTCCCACTTTGTCGTTTATAATCAACCCTAGATAATATCAGTGTCTTCCTTAAGGTAGACCGAAGATATTTTTGTTAGGCAGTAACAGGTGTAGATTAATGGGATCTCTTAAAATTACAACCACATATTCCAGTAACTAGGTAATCAAAAAAATGGTGACTAATAACTTATAATAATTACAGTCCGTAAAAGTTGCCCATGTATTTATGGCTTTATTTAATTGGTAACAAAACAGTCGTCTATCCTCGTAATTTCACATGAAACAACATTGACAAGTAAACTAGAAGCGGATTAAGTTTCCTTTGATCGCGTTGCATAATCTCGCAGCTAAACCCCGGTGTAACGACCGACGACCGGCGACTGACAGACAACCCCGGGCGACTCATTATCGCCTCGCATGTAACCCGAGAACGTCATTATATCGTAGAGTAATTGCGTAACTGTTCGTCCGTTGGTCCGCGGACGTACCAAACGAGCTTCTGATGGGCATGGATGGGCACAGTAGGGTGAGAACGGTATGTCAATCACAAGAATCGTATTAAGAAGAGCAATTCTTAGTTTTTTTCAACGCATCTTTAATATGAGTCTGGACCCATCTTAATCTGGGTTAAACTTCGCTTATAAGCTGTTATCTTATTAGCAGTGTGTAGACGATAATATTAATTAGTATTTATCAAATTCCTTAACTGGGCGGATTAAACCATTTTAATCACAGTTCAGTTTTTCAAAAGCAGAAATGCGTCTGAAGAATCGCCATAGTACAAAAATACTTTTGCATTGCGGGATTGTTTTTTAAATCTTATTCGCTCTTCGAAAAACAGCAATAACAAACTCTTATAGAATTCACAAACACATAATAATATGACCTACTGATCATCTCGCACTGCGGTCTCGATGGTCGTCGGAAGCGAGGATTAGAAAATCGATGCGCACTTTCACTGACATTGACGCTGGTCCGATGTGGCGATCTGGGTACAATCGATTAATCGTTACAAGGTCCGACCGGTTGTTGGGAAATTTCGATGGAGCCTCACTACCTCGATGTTTCGGCCGCCCTGGTACTTTGACACGGTGGCGAGTGGATGGATTGATCATGTTTTTGTGGTTTTAGTTAAAAATTTTACTAGTAGCGATTGTATTACGTATAAATGTTTTGAATCTTGCAGTCGAGACTTTTAAGAGAAAGGGGAGAATTGATTCCTGTCAACGTTACCATTGTTAGTAATTTCCTACAATAGTTAGGAATCTAAAAGTAACACATTTTTTTAAAATAGAGTTTTCATTCAATACTACATTAGTACAGTCTGTAATGACAGTACATTATGTAGATAAAAATAATATCAAAATTTTTAAACAAAAGCTTTCTCAAAATGGAGCCTTGTTCAACGCCTAAGATTAAAGTACGATCCTGAATGATTAAAGTGTCGCGAAGTCTTTTTCATTATTTGCAGTTGAACAATAAGCTGTGATTAATACAGTTGCAGCAGTTATAATAGAAATACTTTTGCGATAACACATTAGCTGCTTACATTGCATTGTTATTCAGAAGTAAGTGTTATTGTATTAAATACTTTTCTTTTTGCAGTAGAAATCACTGTATTTAGAATGCAGGATAGGTACTATTTAAATGTAGTTCCTTGTATATTTTTAAAAAATAATATTAACCTTGGCTAGAGTATTGTTAATTGTCACTAATATTTATTTCTTCTTTTAGTTTTTGTACTATTTTTTGAACAGTGCAATACACTGACAAGTTGCGTTACATAACAACAATCGTCAGTTCTCAAGGATGAGAAATTTCTGGTCAAGGTACGAAGCAGACGATGCGAGAAAAGTCGACAATGACAAGCAGTCGACGTTTGAGAGACGAAGCCAAATATTTGTGTTTGAAGCAACGCCGCGACGATTTTGTCACTTCGACAAATATTTTTCGGTTATTTTTCTCGCTGTTTTAAATTCTTTGAATTACTAGAATTCTCAAAATCTTTGTCATAATGTTTGTTTCATATATAGTCTTTATAATCATCAATGAACTACTTATTAGATATGGGCATCCGTCAAGGCTGATCCCTTGGCCCGATTATGTTTCATCTTTGATACATCAGTATGCATATCATTCTAATTCAATGGATTGGATCGTACAGGCGTAGAATTTAATCAGGAATGTTAAAGCTCAAGTAGGTCGCTCATAAATTGAATTATTGCCTTACATAACGTAAAGTGTTTCGAAGTGCACTGATTTTCCCATAGTTTAGTGTTAGTGTGTCGCGTTTAAATCATTCGCGTTAACTTTTTCCTGTTTCGATACACCGTGCCACATTACAGGGTCCATGATAACTTGCCTTATCTATAATGGACTCGTGTACTACTTGTTCCGTAAAATTGCACGATAATAATTTCATAATTTCCTTGGCTTTAGGTTTTAGGTTAACGCTGACATATATAAAGCAGGTGTTGTAACGTTAAAGAATTGAATATGTTAAATCTTGCTACCCATGTGTTTATTTCCTCTTTATTTATTTCTTGTCGTTTATAATTATTTTCAAACTCTAAAGAAAACAGGAAAATCACTTACTATTTCATTTACGTCTATTCTGAATATATTATTATCGTTTGCAATGAAAACGTAATCAACATAAAAACATGAATAAAACGAATGTGTTACACTACTTCCATAAATTAATACAGAACTGGATCTGAACAGATAGTCGTACAAGAGCGTTCCATGCAAATCTTTGAATGTCCTAGGGCCAGGCCGCAATTAAGTAATTTTCATACATTTACACTGATAGTAATTGATATCGCAAAATGACGGGCATTGGATCCCTGACACATTTTGCCTACCCGCCGTTCACTATTTAGTGACAATCCACTGCGTTCAACTGTTGTAAGGCGTCTGTCTGTCTGTCTGTCCATTTGTAATGGTAAATGTCTAGATTGATATTGAAACAAAGGATTTCATTGTTGTAAGATCCAAGATGTTGTAATTCTTGGAATTAATTTCGTACCTGAACAACATATTTTTAATGGTATGAAAAACTAGCAATAGCATCGTTTAAAGCTTTACTTGGTATCAAACTTGCATCCGTTAACTCATAAACAATTATATTTAACATTTGAAACGGCGTGAAATGTAGAACTGCAACAGTTGTATGAAACTAAGGATTAATATGATTAATCGAGTCAATTTAATTACTAGGCGCCTACTAACATTATTCTAAACGCCTAATCGCCACCTTACTGTAGATTGAAGGCCGCAACGTCCGGATACGAAAGCAGAATGAATTATAAATTAGTCAAGATTTAAGACACTGATAACAGAATATTTTATCTAACATCTGACATGGCGGTTTGGATAGATTTTAGATTTACTAAATGTTGACTATGTTATATCTATCTATCGTCTATCTTATTATTAAGTTAACTAGTATTAAGTTAATAGTATTTGCAACTTAATTAATTATAAGGAATAGTAATAAATCTATCTATCTATGAACCTTTTTGTATCTCTCGTGCGACTACTTAAAGCGGTCCTGTGCTCACTGCATCTCGAGAAGCCAGATAGTCAAAATTTTTGTACCATCAAGTAGGCCTGCAATATAGTACACATTGGATTGATCTTAATATTCTTGTCGTCGACTAATGTGGCCTTGGTTTCTATTGCCTGTTCTTCGCTTTTGTAATTGGTTCTTTTTACTTAACTTCTTTATTTAACTTTTATCTTAACTTCACTGACATCATTGGTCTACTTCTCACACCTGAGTAACTGACATAACTAAGATAATTGATAAAAACGTGCGAGTGATTCGCATGAGATAATTTAAAAACATAACGTCAGATGGAACGAATTAGATTGAATTCATAAGTCATCTGGAAATCTTTAACGTAATAACTTAGTCAATGCTCTCGTTACTGGAGCAGTGTATTGGGAGACTCCAGTTATACCAAAATAATGAAAACACATGTCTAGTAATGGAAGTTGCAATAACTATTGTCAATTACTATGATTACCCGAGTATAATTTCTTTAGTTTTGTTTGATATCTTTACGTATCGATTAGACGATGAAAAATATTGAAAGTTTCTATTTATTTTCGTTGTGTTCGTCCAATTTTCGTATCATCCGAAACCGTCCACTTTATTGATACTTTTTGTTACGGGTAGCTGAAATACGTGTACGTTCGAATAGTGAAATGTGAATTTCAAGCTTTTTCGAGCATCGACAACACATTGAGTTTTTAAAAACGTACATGGAAACAATGATGATTGAGCTTTATTTCGATGTAGCGTGTTTGTTGTCTGTAGCGGTTTTTCGTAGCTAATAATGGAACCCACCGGTGTGGAATTGTGGGTGCTTAGTGCGTTCGAAATGCACGGTCGTCGACACCGTCGGTCGGTGCTTTTCAAAATTTTCAGATAATGAGTTGCGGTGTGCGGTTTTTGTCTGGCTTTTGTGTGTGTGTGCGATGTTCGTGCGTGTATCTGTTTGTTTGTGGTTGTTGTTTTTTTCTTATCGAACGGTAGTTAATGGTAAGTCGCCAGAAATTTTATTTAAACTAGTGGGTGTTGCAAGGTTAGCTGAAAATCTAATAAGATACAAGTTCTATAAAATTAAGTAGAATATCCAAATATGATTTCTTCATTACATATTACACACTAGTTTCAGTTAGTGAACTATGTACTGCACGATGACGTCAGCCGCTCGGTGCGATGTCATCGGAACGGCTGCGCGCGCGCATCGCGGTAACACCACGTAACATGTAATAACTGTGATCTGGTTTGGATCGTTGTGTGTACTTGTATGATTGAAGATATATGCATATTAAAAATTAAAAAAATATATAATGTTGTTTGTCAATCATTTATATGCTTGATGTGGATAAATATGTTATACTATGCCGATGTGGGTTCAACTCCCGGGCAAAATAAATTCATTGTTTTAACTAAACCATAGAAAATACCTACTTTAGTCACTTTAGTGTAAACAGTTCATATAAAGAGTTAAGTAAAAAAAAAGATTCACCTAATCAATGAAAATAGCACAACAAATAATATTTAAATAATAATGTTATCATACCTACTCGCTTAAAGGTGAGAGGTGAAAAAAATTAAATTGATTTTAAAAAGATAGCTTATCTGCATGCCACACTCGCGCTGGGCATCCCAGTCCACGATTGTCGCCGGTCGTAATCCCGAGATGCTCAATTGCATTGTACGGGCCGTTTGCCAGATTTATATGTCTGCTTCCAGGACTCCCTCGGGAATGGCAATACGCAGACAGTGTGTTATTACCCTTAGAGCATTAGTGTCGCTGGCACTTGCCAAGAATGTCTTGTTGGGTAATATGCATAGTCTCCATTAGACTAAACGAAATAAGATTAATATATTTGATAATATACTCGTAACTCTATTCACTTGCGAATAGATCTTAAAAGGAAATTTCGTATTTTATGAATGTTGGTAGTCACTTAGATTATTAGGCACGTTCAAATTTAGTACCATAGTATCATATACTTTTAATGTTGTATGCCTCTTTCACTGGGTTGCGGCAAATGCTGTATGAATTATTATGTGCAGATCAAATAGGAATATGTATTAATTCTAGGGCACAATACTTATAACATTGCTTGTCCATATGTCACACTTCAAAATATCAGAAATAGGATCACCAAGTTCCTCTCAAAGTCTAAAAGACATCATAATCCTTGTAAGAACACCTTTTTAGTCCTCAAAGAAAATCCGCCAGTACTCGCCATTTCAAACTAAAACCACCCATCACCGACGTTTCAAAACGCAAAAAATTGCCTTCAAGTCGGCATTCTAATAGGCTGTTACTCGCAAGGCACAAGAGCTTAATGAGGTGCCAATGTGCGGGCATTAATCAAAAGCTTTTGCGGTTTCCGCGACGCTTTGACGCGTCAACTGAAATTGCCAACATGGCGGTTCGCATATGGGCTTCACAGATGTACTCTCCGAGCAATATTCTTAATGGGTTGTCCTTTTATACTTTGTAGTGTGGTATCCTGCTTTTGATTGTGCAGGTTATGCAACGTTGAGTATCGACTAGTTGATGACTGACTGTTAATGGCCAAATTTCATATGTTGTTATTGTTGTTATTTGTTAATAGCAGTAGTTTAACAATGGTGGAGGCCTTAAAGGCGGTTTGAAGATAAGGACATTGTAGGGTACGTTAACTTGAAGCTGTCGGTCCGGGTTTTTAATATTAGCTGCATTCGTTAAACCTCTTCGGAGGTCTTATGTGCGGTTTGGAAACATTGGACACTTTTTGACCAAAATCCGTATCTTTCTCCATAAGTAAATCCGCGATATTTCAATTACCGCGGTTAAGAATTCTACATGATCTAAATTCTAGAAATCAATGGATTTCTGATCGGTTTCATCTGAAACTCCAATTCGGAGTTCATTACAAATGTCAAGAGCATTAATTACTCTGTAACATATGAATTAAATAGTAGTTTGCAAAATTTATTACATAAAAGACAATCAGTGGTTGGCACGCAACATAGTGTACACATTAGATAATAGTCGAAATGTTCTCACGGTAATGAGCACGTAATGTTCTGGTTCTTAACCGCGCGACGCGTCGTGGGTTTAACAAAAACTGTGCTAGATACCTAACTGTATGTTTAATGAATGTTTATTTGTTATGCTATGTAGGTATAGTAAGAAACATATTTTGTGACGGTACTGGAATTGATCTAGAATTCTAGAGGAATAACTTGCTGATGTAAGTAGGTACTTTAAATTGTTAAAAATTAAGTGAATATGCTAAAATTGAAGATACTAAAAGTCTGCAAACGATGTCTTGAATGTCAACAATTACCTACTACATTAATATTTCGATACTTTCGAAACTACAACACAAGTAGCTACTACAGACAAATCTGGGTTCAAAAGATATCTCTTAGACGTTTGCATCGCCGGGGATCAAACCCCGAAAGTAACCCCGAGACCAGTACACAGTAATCATGCACGCAAATGTCCCGATTCTGCACTCATAGTTCTGCACATTAAGAATTGTTGTAAATTTTATCGATATTGTAAATTTTCATTGAATTGCAAAGATAAAGCACAATCCATGTAATATCAAATTAGTCGATAACTATGTAGATAGTAGATACGAACAATTTTATCACCGTGTCGACACTGCGATTGGACAATTTCAATCGTTAAATTACAAAACACTATAAAATTAATATAATTCGATTGTAAACGGCGATTGTGTGCGAGACGCCGTATATAAATAGTTGGATTATGATGCTGTCGTAAAACTGTAATAGTGATTACATGTGGATTGTATTACGCGAAGACGCTTTTTTATGCTCAAACCTATTGATATGGCTTCTGATGGAACGTAGTCAATGTTGCCTATAAACTTGAGCAATACTAAAGGATCTGTCAATGCATCGCCGGCTTTGAAGGAGAGATCTCTTTCCCATTTTGAAGAGTCCCATGTTGTCATGTCAAGCTATTCGGCAATACCTCAATAGGAAGTCATTTTCACATTTTGCAAATTCGCGGTAGAAACAATCGTGCATTAAATTTTTGTGGTCCATTTTTGTGTGAAATTACAAAAAGACATTTCGATTTATTATCATAATAGAATTATAGATTTCTTAAGAATGCAGCAAAGAACACTTGAAAGGATTAAAGGGCTGCGAACTTGTAAGTCCGTTGAATCCGTTTACCGCGCTGACCTCTGGCGGTAACGAACCGCAAACTCGCTTCACGGGAACCCTGGGCGATTGACTTACAATGGCATTTCTATATGACCTAATTTAGGGTTGTCACCTTCAGATTTTGAAAATGTGATGACATGTAAACGTGTAGAAAAAAATAAAAGGTAGAAGATGTACCCATATAGTTAAAGGTCAGCCATTTTTTTCCAGACCGTCTTGCCTGACTTTGTTGATCAGCTACGATTTACATAATCTGCGTTTTTGTTACAGTAAAAGTATTAAGTATCATCATTCCACGTCATAAACACCAATTTTCTTAATAGGTAATACGTTCGGAAATGTTCGGTAAAATTCGGAATTGACATTTTATGAACAATCCTCAACGATCATTTTATTAGAACACTGACCACTCGACAGGTATTTAATACTATTTAGTATTGTGCAGCTTGTTTCATAAATATTGGCTATCGCCGCGGCTTTTGCAATAAAACGTACTAGTTAATCGTTAGGTTACGTTTGCAGTTACGACCACATATTGTAAAACGATACCTACGTGTGTGCGACGCCTTATATTTGTACTAACCGTAACTTTGAGTTAAAACATTGTTATTAATGAGATTATTAACCGATTCTTCTACCACTGAACAGAGGGCTTTAATATGTGTTAAAAATGTTTATCAATATAGGGAAGGCAATTTACAAGAGATTTTTAAAAGTTTTATGAGTAACTGGTACTTTTTCTTGATTGATTATCAAATAAATATCTTTCATTGAGTTCGTTGTGAAACCTTCAGATTTAAGTTCAGCAAATATTATTGTGATAACTTAATTTTCACTACCCAAGGTCACTATACTACCTTAAATCATTCCTGTTTATTTCATTTTGTGTTTACACTTCCTTATTACAGGTTAAGAGACTTGACATTTAAGTAAGCACAAAGCACAATAAACAACAATATCACTGATTTTATGTTAAATGCTTCATTAGTACTGAACAGGAACGATTACTTAATCTTTATTCAAATATGGATAAGACAATTTCTTCCGGATTTTTGAGAAATTATGTGGTGTAATGGAAATTGATTATCATTATAACAATAAAGGAAAATATGTTAAGGACACCTGTACGCTTGAGTGTTTTTATGAAAAAAATCTCAAAGGTGTGTTAAGTCTACCGATTCGCATTGGTATTGAGACTGAGAAGAAACACGTGCCCTAAATTGTACAACAGTAACTAATAGTTTGACGACAATATGATTTAAGGTTCTACATGAAATTTTTTTCCCAATTCCTAACAATTCCGAAAATACAAACTCGAATCCATCTCTACGATGTTGCTCTTTCATATTATGAACGCCTGGTAAACAATTTATCAACGCAGCCCTTTCACCCAGAGACATCAGTTCACGGGAAGAGTTCACTGCAAGTTCAACTGCGACTTTGTTGCAACTGTATTCGCTGAATGCTAATTAGAAAATGAATACGCGAATCACTGGTTTCAATTTCACTACCTTCGCATTTGCGTGGTGTAAAATCGCACACTGAATGCTTAATTCTGATCATCATTTACTGTACTTTATGGTTTATACGGCGTTAATGAGGTGTGCTAGGAAACGAGAAAAGAACTAATGAGGAGGTCATTGACATGATTGAATTTGATGAAGTAAATCTGTCATCGATCAGTCCATAGTTTGAAGACCTTATCTGAACGGGAATGGTATGCAAATAGTCGTCACGCTTTTGATATTGACAAGGAAAATCGGCAATCGACTGCAAATAGGATTATAGTCACGTAGTCTGTTGCAGAAGTGTTACTGTCCTGCAGCTTGGAGAGCCTGAAAATCGGACTATTAAAACATAGAATAGATATAGTCGTAGCTAAGTACTCAAACCGCCAAGCGTTAAACAACCAGTATGTATTTAAGAAATAAAGGTAAAAGAGCTTCCGCGAACCTCCAAGGATAGCATACTAGAGATACGCCGTGACGATCGGACGATTTAAATTGACCGCACTCGTTCAGGGATTAAGAGAAGCGTACACAGCGAAGCGTGCAGTGTCACAAGATATATCATAAATGGAAAGTTATAAGCGACAAGCAAACCAGAAATGAAACCTAGACGGATCGCCGCCGCAGAAAAAGAAACTACTAGTCTATATTTAATACATTTCGCCGGCTGGTGGCAATTTATATTTATAGATGCTATCTCCTCTGACGGACATGATCAATGTCGGTTTGATACCGTCGTCGCGTTCGCTTTCGAAGCTTTCAACCGGCAACAATAAGATAGATGTGGCTACTTCTTTCCGCTGATTCGTAGAAAGAGCTTTATCTGTAAAAAGCCACAATGAAACGCTTAAGCCTTTTAGCGGATTACCTTTAATATCTCTCGAAAACAACGCCTCGGATACCTTTCTGTTATCGCCAGACGTTAATATTGTTAGAAATTGAAAGCTCGATCACGAGTCCACTCAACGTTGTTACGGATTATTAAATGCTCTTAATATCGTGTATCGGAATGGTCGAGCTATCGGGCATTCCACCGCGGGTTATTGCATGCCCGGGGCGGAACATTAGCATGGCCGGGCTAACAATGGCGGCCGCGGCGCCGGCGCGCCTCGAGATGTAAGCCGCCTTGCCCGATAACACTCGCTATAGGATGTGGAGCGGCCGGCGCTGTGTCGGGATCAGGAAGTGAACTCGGATTTTCACTGATGGATTGAATTGTACAGAAAATATTCACAAGCTAAGTTTATGTGGATTAATAAACAGCATTGCTGCTATTAAAGCTTGAGATTCTATTATCTAACGTCTCTGATTCAAAATGTACTAAATCATAAATTGCATAGTCATTCGAAGAGGTGAAGAAACTTTGCAAATTAATGGCATCTAGCCATAAGGGACATAAACTTTGCATATTCATACAGTGCTAACGAAATATATTACGATATTTATGATCAACGGATTCGCGAAGGTGTTAATGGCGGCCATTTCTATGTAAAATTAATGAGACGAGCTGACACGAGTTATTCAAAGAGGGCACCCTGTGTCGGTCGGTGGCGTGCGCCGGCGCCGGCTCCTCTAATAATAGTCGCATTCCGAGTCTCGCCCCCCTCACCCCGAGCAAGGGCTCACCTCGATGCACCTGCCGCACTTTCCTTTTTCATTCGCCGAACGCTTTCCCCGCGACACTGACATAATGTCGCCGGATAAACATCTACCGGTATCGCACTTCTTGTTCCGAGCCGTGTCAAAGGTTTCTTGGAAGCTTTGTTCCATGGGAACAAAAAGCGCATCACGGGTACTCGTGATAGCTGATGTTTCGCTACGCTATTCTTTTGCCGCGAGGTTGTTGACTGCTCGCAGGCTACGAAGTAATGGAGATTAAGTATTAGCAGTACGTTATCGTACCGACAGCGAGCAGGAGCCATTGTTCCATTTACCGATGCGATTCCGTTATCACTCGGCTGCTACATAATTCAAAGGCCATCAGGTGGATTTATGTTGGTTTTGTTTAACTGAGCTCGCTTGGACGTTAATGGGGAAAATGGCGTCTCCTGATAATTCCCAATGGTTAAGCGAGGGTCTTGTTTTAAATCGTTAGGGCGATCAGCAGCCGGAGAAATGCACCAGCGCGGAACCGTAAGGGTTCCTCGTGTGGACGATCCGTGGGAACTTTTTTACTGGTCACGGGTTCAACGGGTTTTTAAGGTCAAACTGAGTTTTAGAACAAATGGAAGTTAGAAAAAAATGTAAGATTAAATTACTTTACAACAGACTGTGACTAATCTTTAATTATCTCTCAGAGAAATACGATTATCCTTACATAATACTTATTATTATTAATCATATATCAGCACATGATTATTCCTTACCGACGTGGTCACAAATTGCAATGCAATGCTACAGTACCAAAACTTTAATAAGTCACGATACGAATTATAAATTCATCAGCAAACTTAATTAAGTCTTAACTCCAAGGACATTAGCCAGACGCTGACTAGGCCGTTCCCATCGTATCTGTTCTGGAATTATGGCATTAATTAGCGCCATTTAATATTCACGAAAGAGCCCCCGCGCCGCCGCCGGAAGTCCCGCTTCCGTCGCGTCGCAGCCCGTTTCCCTCAGGGACGTCTATTTCTCTCCATTCAAAACGTTGGTTCAAAATTGTCAAATGAAATGTACAGTCTGAGTGCCTTTAAACCCTGGATGTTAGAGCTACGAGAACATAGAAACTATCGGATATCCGAAATACAAATGTATACGAAAACGTAACTGAAGCCAACATAAAAGTATCGAATAATTTCGGATGGCAGAGTTCAAATAAGACACAAATTGAAAGGCTTTCGACTATCCGACGCAGTACCTATCGGTGTACGTTCTATGGCTGTAAACAAACTAAATTATTACGCAATTGAATTGTTTTTATGTTACTTATTAACCAAAACTATCAGATAGTCCGATTTTTTTACATATGTGTGACTATATTCCGATCAAAAATTTCATATCCATAACATCCCTAGTCTGCATGCCTTTGAATTCGCTAAACTCCATTCAACTCGATCGAGATTCATCATAATTCCATTCCGCAAGTCTTGTTCAACGTTCTGCATTAAAAAGTCTCTTTGTAACTCTTTATCGACGAATCAGTGCGGTTTATTTTATTTGTGACCAGCAACTTAATTAAGCTCTCGTTCAAGTAAATGCGGAAGAGCCAATCAGTGTGGCCCATTTCGTGTTCGCGGACGAACTTTTTGATTAACCGCAAGAAAGCAGTAGCCGTAATTGCTTCGGCATATTTTCAAGTGATTCATCGCATCTACCATCTGATGTATTATCTCTTCAATGGCTCGTGCTCAAAATATATGATACGGGCGAAAGGATTATGTATGTACTAGTGAAACATGAATTCTGATTGAATAACCGACTTGTTGATAAATATTATTCAGGTCGTTATAATACAACACAACATTATAAATCGATAAGAATTTTCTACACTTTGCTTATTCATGTTGTATTACTACAATTCACAGTTTAACAAAGTCTAAAAGGAACAGGAATCTGTCTATATTCCATAGTACAGGCATAATAGTTGTAGCAGCACTGTTACAATGAATCCAGTAAGCGTTCAGCCACTTGAAAAAGTAAAAACTCATTAAGAGCTTAGAGATTTGTCAAAGGCAGTCCTTGATCGATAGATAACAGACCACAAGGGCTGTATTGCGCATGCAAATGACGATGATCACTATCTAAACGTGGCGATCGTTTACACAACAGTGAAGGATGCAATTATCAAGCACTATACACCTGTTGATTCTATGTTAATGGCATCTACGCTGCAGGTGTTATGGTCGATATCGAATCCTATCGTATACAATCACGCTACAACAACTTCAGGGTCCTCGACGTCGGAGGATTAACGACACCCTCGGTAATCAGTTATACCCTATTTGGGATATTCGATGAGATATTCTCTGGTAAGTGACGGCTTGTATCACAGGATCGGTCGTCGCAAAGGATCGAAACTTATTTGTTTACGTCGTTCAGGTGCTTAAGGCAAAATCAGATAGCACGATACAAGCGACTCGAAGGACCATTTAGGAGCTTCGACTTGCGTGTCTTTTGAAAATTTTGAAATCGCCAAGTTGTTTTTGCATGCCGACATGTATGGATAGTCGAAGATTTGCATAGAAGTTGAGGCCGATTTAATCCGACGTGATAAAGTAGACTTGGGTGGATCCGGTCAAAAAATTATGTAAATGACACCCGGAAAGTCTTGGTAACATTTAGTCAGCACTGGAATAGTTGGTTCAAAACTGCTATTGCTCAAAGGTGATTTATTTTTGTACTTTTGTAAATTAATCTTTCAACTGTCTCGATCGAAGGTCGATCGTTTAAGGCGATGGTTAATTAAAGCTAGCTCTTGCAAACGAAGTTCGATGTCAGTACAGAGTCTTGAAGATGATGATTTCCTCTTAATTTGCTTTGATTTACGCATCGTCAATATCCTTGGCCGATGAGATGTTAAACTGTGGCCTTCCTCAAAAGGTGAGGTTTTGTGATTCATCAACATTAACTTGTTTTTGGGTAACAATAGAATGTCACAAAATGCAACCTGTAGATGCAATAAACGTTAAACATCGTGTCCGATCAATGAAGATGAAGAGATTTAAGTTTTGTATGCATTCCTCAATCAGTAATGTAGTAGGCGTGTAGTTAATGCCTCGACACCTGTATCGTAAAGTATCTACGATTTTAACAGTGATATAAACAATGTTTTAGGATATAGTGAGAAAAATCGGTTTCAACTTAAAAGTTCTAAACAGTCAAAGCACGAAGCTGCAATAATAATATTATTGAAATTGTATCATAAAAGCCAACTAGTTAAAAAGTAATGACGTTAAACTTTAAACACAAAAGACGCATGACCAAGGATACAAACTCATTAAACATTCCGTGAGATAGTATTTATTTTGTTAATTCTATGCTTTTCATTAGCCGTAAAGTGAAGGCGTAATATATGATGAAGGCACAAATTGAATGTAAGTGAATCATTGAGATTGCTTTCAACTCGAAAGTGCTAATTGGCTTCAATCGGTGTCCTAAACGTAAATAGGCCCATATGCGGTGGCATCGGGGCGGTCTCGGTTATTTAATTTTTCGCTCAGTTAGCGCACAGCGAGTCGACGGCCGTTTTTTGTGTTTACAAATTAAGGTAATTACCGTAATACCCTGTCACAACCTTTTAAGTTCAACGGACGCGTAATGTGCTCTGACTCGATTTCGAATGCCCACTCATGACTCTTATTGCACTGCACATAAGACATTAGTCAAATATTTTAAGAACATTCGTGAGATATGATTTTAATACGCCCTTGTACGTCCAGTTCCGGGACATTTAATGTCGATTAAAGTAAAATATACGTGTAATTGGTTTGTGGTTAAAATTGTATGTAGTCATGCTTCAAATCATAATTAGTACTTTAGGATTAGTATGTACTTAAACTCAACTGCAGTTACATATCGCCAGTAGCCTCATGCCGACTAGATAATACTCGTACTAGTGTTATGCAACTTTTATCTTCCACACATTAGTCTTATTAACATTAATAAAACAATTTAATTTTTGATAATCAATATCTAAATTTCCATCCACAATAAAGATTACATTTATGAATCTTACTAGGATTAAACAGTACTACGCTTTGTTTGATGTTAGCATGTTGGTAAACATATCATAAAGTATCAGGGGGCGTATTTTACGACCATAACATCGAAGTTGTTTAAATTTCCCATGCTCGTATGTACGCGTTCAAACATAACACTGTATGTGTATTGCGATCGCGTATAATCTCCCATCTTACGGCTACGGCTATCTCCCCGACAGGACGATCATATCTGATACAAGCACGCCTCCTATGTGCCATGCCATCCAATAATCTTTTATGCGTCGCGATGAAGTTATCCTCTATTTATTCATCGACAGGCCCATCAATATCGACTAATCGTTCAATCTTCACAGTTTCGTAATCGTGATGAAATTTCACCTTGTACACTTTGACAAAAAACATCGGTAACCGGCACACGATTTGAAATGCATCTCGGCTTCGAAGCGATGAATCGGGGCGGTAGGTGAGGGCCGATCCCTCAAGTTCAGGTAACAATGTCGCGGTGACGTTTGACCCCGGCTGTGGACGCTCTCGTGGCGCCACATTCAGTTGCGATCACCTCGGACCGTAATGCGATTACAATGATGCTTGATTTGCAAATCGACAGTGACCTACTTGCGGGTCAGTGTGTGGGTGTCTATAGATTGGAGCTTTACGACGTCTGTCGCTCCAGCGTTTAACTATTTGGCCGTCGTCGACATTGAATAGGAATGTGACAAAGTATGACTACTCGCTTATTCCAACCGAAGCCGTTAAGATTGAATTGATAGCCCTTAATGCGGCGTGAATGTTGTCCGTGAAGTTTCGGTAATAAGGTTTCGATGCATAATTCTAGGTTGCGCAATCGTATCGGCTAATCGAATAGGAGGGTCATTGTTTGTAACGGTACGGCCCGGGTGCGCCTGAGCCGAGTGTGAGATGAATTCTATTAGCCAGGTGCTGGTGAGTATTGTCCGTTGTCTGCAAACGGTGGCGTCGCGAGGTCGTTTACACCATCGCTAGACCACTAGTGCGCAACGTTCCGCATCCGAAATATCTCCACGAATATCACCACACTAAATTCGAGTCAAATAATAGTGCACCACTCCTCCGCTACAAAAGTAAAGTTTAATTTGTTGTACGCTAGCGGCTATGAGCGTTTCTGAACATATCTATTCGTGTATCTGCGTTTGTTATTAATGCCTTCGAAAGTCGCCTAGTCGCCTTGACACAATACACTTTACGCTTCTGGCGAGGTTTGTTATATCGTAATCGACACATATCCTTTATAAACAAACGTGGGTTTAATATTCCCCGTTCACAATGAGAGTTCGACACAAATGGAAATGTGCAAACACTCGATCTGCATTGTAAGAGTTGCCTTGTTTGGGTGAATATTGCGATGATTAATCAAGGATGTTCCTATGAGCGGTGAAATAATTTAGTTGTTAATATTCTGTTCGCGTGTCGCTCGTCCGTCATTTCGCCGGGCTCTTCCTAGAAAGCGAAGTGGCCCACTTGATGATAGGAAACTTGGACCGCCACCGGATATGGCGGTAACGTCATATCAACAGTTGATTTTCACTTTTATTATGAGCATCGCCAAAATTTCGACTACGCTTGCATCGAATGGACGTGATCAAAAAATGAAAATATTGACTTGCAAAATATTTTTGCTTCAAGTTTAAGTTGTTTTATGAACGCAGAGCTTTGATCTCGATTTCATTTTCAATAAACTTCATCTACCTACACGTAGTCATGTTAGCTCAATCGAAGGTGACATAGATAGGGAGCGAGGGGTGGCAAGGTAATTATCTTATCAGTGGGAAGACAGACAATGCTCCCGCTGAGATGCACCGGTCGGGGCTTGCTATCGCGACCACCCGCCGCCACGGGAACGCACAGCACCGAACAAGTCTACAACATTATTACAGGTACATGATTCTCCGGCGCCAAAAACAACCTCGAGAGGTGAAACGTCAAACTTCTCGGAACGGGTCGCCTGCACCTTGAGTTCAGCGATTTCATTCCTTGAACTATTAATTTCTCAATAGAAATGCGCCTCGAACTCCAGTTTTGTAAAAATCGATAACGTATGTCGTTATTTAATTTGTCATGTTTCGAATTATTGTTATTTATCATCTACAATTTGTGTAGACGCCTGTACTTATTGGTTATCACTTCCTTGACTACTGTTTTCTTGAACAGCTTTAGAAGCAGAATATGCTCTGCTCTGTGCGTTATTGTTCCATTTGATTATTTATTTATGTCAGTTGCGATCCGGATAACATCAATCGCTAATAATGTCTCGTTACCGGCTACACTTATTTGTGACCAATAAAATAATTTAATGTGGTTCTCTTCGCCCGACTACGAGATCGCTCTTATCTGGAACGTAATAAATCGGAGCCGCGGATTGTGATCGAAGTGCGGGCCTGTCGGCTGATTAATGAGTAAGCATTTTTTAATTAACGACATCTCCACGGCTCTGGACTTATCGGCCGCGGTGCGCTCGCGCATCGCCCGCGTACGCTTTCGCCCAACGTTAAACTAAATTATAAGCTCCACCTGAGGAGTTAATTGCGTGTTTACTATCGACATTAACTACTCCTCGTTCGATAATGGCGTTCGGGCGGTCGCGTCGTGATCTGATGTTTCCCGGGTTATGCAAGCCGTTGTGGCGACGGGTTCATCGTTCACATGCCGCATCGCCTGGACGCCGCTACGTACGAATTACGATCGGTATCGGTTTCGGGTAATGGCGTTTTGAGTTCATTATTTTTGTCATTGATGTCACGACGCGCTTTACAACATCTCTTGTCACGATTCTTGACGTAACATCGGTTTCCACGCTCCGGTGACACATCGGTGATGTTGCTAAGCTCATAATGGTGTTTGCGGTTATAGATAGACATAATGAAGTATTTTTCTACTTTCGTTCTACAAAGCGTCGCGTTAAACGTTGATTGAGTATTGTATGGTGAAAAAACATAAAAAGTCACACGAGGGTCTTTTATTACAAGCTTTTGTGTTCAAGCATCCTTAATATAAGGCGTTGTTAAGTTCTCGTCGTGTACTTGATCCCGAAGACACTCATCAAAGTGGAGTTGACTCTACAATGTCTCTACAGAACACGACCGGCGATGGATATCGATAATATGACCCTCGTGTCGGCCGCCATTACTCTCCGCCCGCTAATGATAGATAGTCGGTCCGAGTAATCAAATTCTATTCGCCAGTGAAAACCCGGCTTAGTCTCGCTTGACCTGAACCCTCCACAACCGCTCTATACAGCCATTGTGTAACGTTTTATACGACAATGATGACTATGCAACGATATTATTCCCTTTGTTTTACGCTTGTATAAAGCTTAAGAATTGACGTCATATTTTTATTTTGATAAATGATAAATTGTCTTAATGTATCGAAATGTAAAACTGTATAATAGAAGTTGTTTTTATAAGTTTATTGTTGCATTTTGATTATCATCCCTAGTTTTGATAGTTGATCTTTAAATTAGCTAAATTTCTTTTTGCGCCGAAAATTCAAGGAGAATGGGGAGAGTAGGGGAGATTTGTCTTTCACCAAGATCCATGTCTAAATTCTTTTCTTCTATATAATATAACGTAGTAATCATGTAATAAAATAACAAACATGTATAAAGGGAGTTCCCAAAAACATCAAATCTTACAGTAGAAAGTAAAAAAAATGTAGCACAAAAATATGTTATTACTAAGTTAACATTTCAAAAATTCTTTAAACAATTTGAAATCAATCTAAAGTTGCCTTTCCCATTCCATAATGTAAAGCTGTAGATAAGAAAGGAGCAAAGAGACAGTTAAATTAATACTTTCGAAATTAATTGTAAATGCTGCGAGAGTGTATATCCAGTCCAAACAAATAAAACGAAACGTTTAACTAATTAAAGTGTCTTTGTTTTGCATTCACAACGCGACTCGAATTGTATCTGAGGCCTTTTAAATGACTGCTGCAGAGAAACATCGTGTTTTGTATTAAGAAGAAAACGAAGATTACATGTATTCGTAGTTAAATATTAATTTTAATTAAGACGAACAATGAAGGCAAATACGAAATCAAAATCGAACGCAAACAAAAACAAAACTGCGTGGGTTATTTACGAAATTGTGAATATTAAAATTTGATCGATTCGAAGCTAGAATACCGTCACCTTGAACCGATTGTGCCTTAAAGCGTTCGAGCGTTGCAAAACGCGCCTCTCGCTCCACTCGACCGCTACCGATTCGTCTCGACGTACCTATTCGAATACCGATTCGAATCGGTAATTCAATTATGGAAACACATGTAAATGTCACCCGCCGCAATGAAACTATTGCAGCGAGATAGCCGATAGTTTTGAGACGTTACGCAAAGATTGCGCCCCATAACAATCCACTACCCGCGGCTGTTATTCGTTTATTAAGCAATCCTTACATTATTTACATTCACGCTCACTGTTATTTTGAATCTAAGTTAACCCACGTTAGGCAATGTTTACGTTAGTTCAATCAATTCGTGTTGCGTGCCGTTTAAATTGGGTGTCATTGTTCAATGTCGAACTTATCCGAATAGAAGTGCGTGGTATATTAATTGTGAATTGTTTATTAACTAGTTTTTTTGTCTTTGCAGGTAAGGTGTGGAAGCTTCTAGAAGGTTTCGAGGCGTGCGTCAACGGGTAATGTGAATTTTTGCCAGGCCTTTATGAGTGTCAGTGAAACACGGTTGGTTCGTTAGGTATTCACGGAGGGCGCGAGTGGCTGCATCAGTATGCGCCCGCGCACTCCACGGACGCGATTTGACGAATGAATCACTCCCGTTTTCTTCGTACACGGTTGCTCCTTGACGTGACGTCACGATTTTTGTGTCGCACGCGCCACGCTCACGAAATTAAATTACGTTAATCCGTTTACATTTCCGTTTCGCATAATTATTTCTGGTGTAGTGGTGTTCTGTAGATTAATTGTCAGTGTTCTTAGCTTAATGCATGCTTGACTTTACTCATGTTGTTTAATATCAGAATATTTGTTCATATATTAACCAAACGCGCTTATTTACGTTTTACTTTAGACATATCTAATTTGTGCAATTATTTATAAAGGACGAGCAGATGACTCACTTAGTAAAATTCATGTCTTCAAATGCGAGATTTTTCAATGTACGTGTCTTGACTATAACGTTGAATCATATAGTGTGGTTTACCGTTATTCGTCAAGTTAAGGAGTGGTATCGATATAAAGTTTAATAAATCTTATATGATGTCATTATAATTTTATTTGTGATAGGTAAATAATGTATATAGTAACTGATAATTTTAAAACAAGTTTGTTTTGCTTATGATATTTGAGTTAATTCATAAATACCTACCCAGTGTACTATTGTAAGATTATAAATCGAATGTATGACAAGAAAAATGTATTGTTGTAGTTCAATTGTTGATTCCCGTTGCTCGTGTGACATGTTTTATGTTCAATCGGTGAAAGAGGGACAGGAACCATTTAATTCCTGCCATCTTTTGCGACAATCGCTCGCGAGAGAGCAAAATAAACCCGCTTTGCTTATAAACATCGGGGAACAATGGAGATGCCGATTGCAACGCCTCTAAACTGGCTCAGTTTTATTGTTATCGCAACGTATATGTCAAGGTGCCGTACTGTTCGGAACGCTGGAATGCAATATTGTCTACAATGTTTAGGCACAGCGCGTGGCCGGCGCCGATAGCATCCGACCGATGCGAGCCGCGATATGCACCGCATCGGACCGGCCCCGCTATCGTTATGCAGTCTTACGTACCACCGGTATCTCCCGCGAGCATCGACGTACGCTGAAAAACGGCCCACGGAGAGAACCGGCGCGAAATCGAGACGAAGTAGCGGTCCTACCGCAGGGCACAGTCAAGTAGGCCACCGATTACGGCGTTTCCTCAAAGTTATTAGCCGTCGACAAAGGCCGTGGTTTGCGGTGATCGCGCGGCCGCCGGCTACACACTTTTCCATCATGAAACGTACCACCCGTCGGCCGTTTCACAGCGTTCGTGTTACACGTCCGCGGTCGTAGCTCGTATTCGAAACGGACACCGTAACGCGATACAGTCTTCCGAGCGACTCTCTCCTTTTACCAGGCAGATGGAAATGCAGAGCGGAACGCTTCCTAGTGTGGTACTCCTGCGGATTAGTTGCGCCGGAGTTTCGTTTCTATTGTACGCGACGGTGGGTGTGTCGCGATTCGGTCGTGTTGCAGTTCAGAGGGCAGCCGCCGTTACGGCGCCGGGCTCTCACAATGGAAGCGAGAGTTGGCTCCCGTGTGTTTAGCTTCCGCAGATCGCTATCGCACCTCCGTTCCTAGAATCATTGATACACGACTTCCGAGATACGAGCCGGACCCTCATGTCGGCCTTATTTGATTCTATTGTTGTCGATTGCGATATATCTGGATTAAAATCCACCGGATTCAGTATAAGGATGATGTAGAGCTTGCCTCAGCCCTACCGGAAGGTAGTTAATTATATTGATGATGGATTATTTTTGTCACCGTCTACTACACCCTTTCTCATCCGTGACGGCTATAATTAGTCTAATAAATGTATCGTCAGAAATATAATTCATGGAGGAGTTATACCTAATACGAAGGATATACCGTGATTTAGATTATGAGTCAGGAATTGGTCATAGTTGGTTTCCAAGTTGAAATCTTAAATCTTTATGAATAAAACATGTCGTAAGTACCACGTGTTTACGTGATGATGGTGTTGAAGTAATTTGGCTCTTCGAATTCATCCTTGTTCCTCCCGCCCACAACATGGCTGTTTGCATTCGGTAGATTCCTTGTTTGGGTCCACAAACGAATGTGTTGCGACAACCGAAGAAGACACGTACTTTCGTGGGTGAACATAACCTCGATTACGCCAATTTTTGCAAAAAACGGCCGTAATGTCCATGAAGATTGCAATAATTTATGTAGATAAGTACATTAGGTTGTTTTGTTGTGTTAGATTTCTTGTTTTCAACAGTTTGTATTTAAATTTTGCACGATTTGAACATTTGCATAATTTAAATGTTATGAAATACTTCGATGTCACTATTAATGTTTTTTTCGTTCATTAAAATTAATATGAAGATGTTATAGTAATAATTATTCTCTTTGGCTTAATCTTACCTTATAGCTGTATTTACTACAGTATTTCGTGATATCAAGTCGGGAGTGCCTCAAGCGCTTGTATTACATTAGGCTTGCTCGTCGACCATCCTGACGGCATACGCTACCTTGCTTGGAAATACGACAATTTATCGAGATCCCTATCCTAAATACCCATAGTCGCTGACTGACGTTCGCCATTTAAGTAGGCAATCAGGCGTCGGCGATGAAAACGGAGGCTTACTAACCGATAAGAATTCGCATAGTCTAGCTAACGTTGACACAATCAAAGGCAAACTTCCTTGCCCTATATCAGACGTTACTCCTAATGTTGTGTGAATCTTACGAAACTTGAACGTCTTAGAAAATTAAATAACCCATCTTAAGCTTAAGATCCTCTTAACGCAATATGTTACAGTACATCAGTATTAAAACTTTGTTCCATTTTGCAACGTCATCGTGCGCTTTTGTGCTAGATTCATTGCGAGACACGCAAAGTTTATTCCTCACGCTGCACTAAATCTGTCTTTGTTCTTTAACCCCACGTGACGTTTACCATACTACGCTGCTACTGTTTCCACTGAACCACCGTAAATTTACAATGTCAGATAGTTCCGTTGGTTCCAACAAGCACCATTAAATCTTTTCACCAAATACAATGGGGTCCACTAACTAGCGATTATTTCCAAGTGTCGGATATTTGCATGAGTTCTGACCCCCTAACCGGGGGCATTGTTTTCCACAATTTGAATAGCTAATAATAAATGAGCCTTCAGCGGGTTTCGTAAGTGGAACGAACGCAGTAAGGCCCCGATCTTTAGAAATGTTTACCTGATATTTGCGGTTGTTAGGCGGTTTCTCCTATGATTTATAGTCGTTGTAGAAAATTTGTGGAGCAGGTAGTGGAAGGTTTATTAGTTAGGCCTTATTCAGGCCAGGTGCGTTCGTTAGCGCGCACTGTACTCGTACCTGTTGCGTTATAATTCGATTTTCTCGTCTCGTACACCTTGGTATTTTTCGTAAAGCATTGTTTCGTTTTGTAAAGTATCCAGGCCAGTCCTTATCTCCATACCCAAAGGTCATTATTGAAATATACGACCGAGTCAAAACAATAGCCTCACCACTTAAACGCATTAAGCTCTATGAAGCGGCACACATTGGGCTCTCACAATGCGTGTACAAAACGAATGCAGTTGGTAGGGAGTGCACTGTCAGTGACCCTCGGTGCCGCGGTCCGATGCCCATTAATTATTCTATTACGGCAATGGCACCAGTGATCGGTGCGCGCGCGCATGCCTTTGATCCGAGCATGCGCTTCAATTCACATTACCCGTCATAAGAATTGGAAAAAGATGCTGCAATTCGTGTTCAAAGGCATTTTTAATCTAGATACGTAATAATATTTATATTTTTCTTATTATCATTTTATTTCCATTAAGTTAAAAAATATACGTGTAAAAGGCTAAATGTCTCGATATTGACGCCATCTTGCCCACGATAAAGTGGAACGTTATTTTTAGGATTTTGGTCGATACAATCGATGTTATTGACACATTGAAAATGCCGAAGATGTCCTTAGATATGTATCGGCAATCAGTTCGGTGTTTTAGTTCTCCAATCTGTGTCCCAAATCTCTTGCATTCAATTCCGATCGTCCGGTTAATTTGCTCTTGTTTCGCGGAACGATACATGCACTAATGACCACGGTCCCGTTCGTGACCCTCGATTCCCTATTAAGGTGAAATGGCACTTTCGTGATCTGCGTGTTGCGTCTGCGCGTGCGCACTCTCCCACCCCACCTCCCTTCCAATTCAGCTAAGTGGCCGTTGATGAATGAGGGTTTCGATGAAATAGATGGCCGATAGATCTATTTACATGAGATACCGTGAAATGGTCTTATCGTTGAACGCAGAGGCAATTTGTTATGTTATTAGATACTTTATTCTAATCTAGTTTTAAGTGCTCCTCCATTCAGATGATCGAGGCGCTTTATATGCGTTTTATTAATGTTTGTTTCGTTTTAAATTGTAATGGAATGCAAAGCAGTCGCATGGCCATTTATTTGCCGTGTTTTAGTATCACTTGATTAAATTCTAAACATGCGTGAAGTAATTTAGCTAAAGCTTAATGTTAAACATTGTGTGGTTGATGTAGTGCTATCAATAACTTTGCTTGTACACAAAGGAGAGGGGGAGGATGTTGATAAAGCACCATTCGCTAATTATGCATGTTATTAGGTGTAATAGATCTGATAGGGTTTTTAGGTCGTGTAACAATAGTGCAACTATTGTTATTGCGAGATGTTTTTGTTATGTAAATTTTAGTTACTACCATTTATCACTGTCCCACTGTTGGGTACGTTGTCCTCTAACCGGGATTTAGGCTACACTCACCTGGCCCCATCATGGCTACTCCGTCATAGCCAGGCGCGGAGTAGTAGAATCATACACCTTTGAATAAATTACAGATAACAGTTAGCCATATATTTTAAGAATTAAAAACTTATATTGAATTTTGTTTATAATTGAATCTTCTTCGTCTGAAGACGAGTAGGTTTTATCACATATAAAACGGTTAGCTTAAGCGAGTGAGTGTAAAATTTTACAGTTTCCACGACGTCGCATATATAATCAGTAATGACCATAAATTTCTTTACATCATTTCGTATCCGGGTTAATATGCCATACTTCATTAGCGTTATTTTGTTTAGTACCGCTATAAACAAGAGTTGTTGTCTTACGATCCTTTGCGAGGCGTTTTACTTAAACGAGAGTCGGTTCCAGTTCACGGATACCGCTGGATCATGAGGGCAACTGACCCTGCAATTAACGTCGACCCGTGGTACCGTTACTAGTTAATTGGCGTGGTACAATGATCGCACTATCATATCTCCCGGATCACCTCAGTGGGACATTGGCCTTAGATAGATCAGCTTCTAATTGTCTTAATGGATTGCTTCCTCTGCTGTGGCGCCGGCTCATTCGTCTTAGACCAACGCGTTTCTATCGTGTCGATAGTTTTGTACGTATAATTTGCTATTTACAAGGCAATTCCTTATTTGATCATTAAAGTTTATCTTTAATTAAACCATGTTTTGTGGCAAAATTTTCACATCCTCGTCCACAATTACGCATATTTTAGCAACTTCATAAGACTTTTTGAATAATAAAACTATCGTTTTATTAGTCAATATTAGTTCTCGCACACAATTTGGCTTTCATATTGTATGTTATAGTTGAGAGAATTGAACTCATGTTTAGCGGTTGTGCGTCACAAATTAGTTATAGGTATGAGGTGTTTCGTGCGATTTTGAGTGGAATATTACTAGGCTTCACCTATGATGAGCAATTGCTGTATCACTTACCATTCGACGTTAATGATTGTTTGCGAAGTATGTTTAATTTATTCAGTAGCCATTATTATAAAATGTGTGTATCTAAGATGTATTGATATTAATTTGCCCTTGTTGATTGGCGGTTGGTCGATCGCAGTGTGCATATAAACAACAGATTTATCAGGAAAAGTGACCCAAAACAAACCAGTAACCGAGCTGCTGATTTTGAACTTAAATTTTACACCGCCTCGCAATTTCCAAGACCGGTTAACGAAAACACCGCCAGCGTCTCTCGAGAGACCCATTTTTCGTTATCGTGAAACAATCAAATATAATAGCGTACAAGACTGGTACCACGATTTCCAACAGTTGTTTAAAAAAACGAGACCGGCCCACGTGGAGCCTTTCAAGCTAACGAGCTGGTTGACGAAGTTGCTAATCCAGATACATAATGTTGGTGGAGTGGAACATCTGTCGAAATTATTATTACGCACTGTCCCAATCTGTGTCAGGAACATCTGCCGAGCCGATACAATGGTGTACGCCGTTGCGAGTATGCGAATCTTCGTTACGTGATTATTATTTTTCGTTGACTCGACGTTTGAGTTACGGTACAGTTGCGTCTGTCGGTTATTTTCAATTTGGAATCTTGTACATATTAAACTGGGACATATAAAAATCGACTTTAAAACATGACAGACTCGAGGAGTTTTCACATAAAGTATTTCGTATGG